>JARYGA010024426.1:0-42923 GCA_030545235.1 Helianthus tuberosus | reverse complement strand
ACATTTGCTTGATCACCACCCGGGATACCACCCAAATTACCTAATATCAAAACCAACATAAAAGTTAGTTTTGATGGACAAATAAACAGTTTAAACAAGTCCGAATAGCAAAACAAACAAAATAAAAGAAAATTCCAGCTCTGCAGTCTGTCGCGGCCCGCGACAGATTTAACCTCAGCCTTCGCGGGCCACCACAGGCCGTGGCAGGGCGCGACAAACCTTAAGTTATCCGTCGCGGGGCGCGACAGCCTCTTTTTCTCAGAAGGTTTCGACCTTTTGAGCTGCAAATGCCCAGCTCCAAAATTTAATCAATTATCCAACTTTAAACTACCATAACTTTCGTTTTACAAGTCCGTTTTTTGTGATTCTTTTTCCTACGAGTCCGTAATTTAAATACGAACCCGTTTATTATCATTATTTGCATAAAATCCCGTTTATAGGCTGATCGCCTAGAAATCTCCCTTTCTATTTATTTGACCCATTTGGTTATATATCAAACCTTACATTATTCAGTCTTAATGATTTCTAAACACAATTCCCCATTTCCCCGGGATTGACAACAGGTGTGTGTCGAGTGTGATATGTTTTTATTTATATTTTAAGCCCTTTTTTAACACATTAGTCAAGTTTTAAATTTATAAAACACGATATTCTACTAACACTAAACACATACATGGGCAAGTGCACCCATCGTGAGCGTAGTATAGCGTTGGTAAGATACCGAGGTCGTCCAAGGACACAAGAGCTTTTAGTACCGGTTTATCCTCAACGTCTAATCAAATCAAAATTTTAAAAAAGGTTTTAAACATGAAAAATAAAAACTAAAATGCTGAAAAATAAAAATAAAATAAAAACAGATAGACAAGATGAATCACTTGGATCCGACTCGCCTTTAATGTAACATTTGATGATTTCCGCACTTTTGCACTTTTTAAGATATTATCTTAGTTATAGTAGTAGGCCCCTCTTTTGAAGGTGACGTTACCCTCAACCCAGTGGTTTGAGTCAGCAAGGATACAATCCCAAAGGGTCGGAATATTGGAAGATAATTAATTAAGTTATTAACACGTAAAGTGGTAGGCCCCTCTTTTGAAGGTGATGTTACCCTCGGCTAAGTGGTTTGAGTCAGCAGGGATACAATCCCAAGTAGCCGGGTTAATGTATTAATAGTAGTTTACATATGAGGGGATCAAGCCATTCGCACCCCCGCCATCCAATACCAGTGGGTATTGAAGGAGGTCCTAGTAAGCTTGACCCAGGTCCTTGCAGGATCTATACACTAGACAAGGCAAGAACCTTACTAAACCATTCCATTAACCCCTGACCAGGTAGCCAACATATCTCTATATAGACCGTAGAGATATGAATGGTGAAAATCTTTTACTTTATATAGACAGTAAAGTAATGCCAAGACATCACGGACAAATGATAAAGAAGTTTCACCTTCAACATAAGAAACTAGTTATTAAAGTCATTAATACAAAACCAAATAAAAAGTGCGAAAAGATTAAAAATCAAAAGTATTACATTAAATGCTTGTCTTCACCAAGTGATGTAAGAGACTTAGCCAAACATGGCCTTTGATTGACAAGAACTCTTACGATCAATCTTGGATCCCGAGACTACTATACACACTCTAAGGTGGATGATGGATGATGGTGGTGGATGTGGGTGTTGTAGTGGTGGTGGAGTGGTGGCGAAGTGGGAGAGAGGTGGTTTGCCAAGGGATGCCTTTGAAGTCAACCAAGCACCCCTATTTATAGCCTGTACAGAAGCCCGGACACGGCCCCATGTCTGCTGGACACGGCCCCGTGGTCATCATCTTTCTCTTTCTTCATTAATTGCAATTGTCTGCATTATGCTCCACAGGCTCCCGTGTTCGCTTGGCACGGCCCCGTGTGCAGAAGCGTATCTGTACTATCAAGATTTGCAAGATTCTGCGAATACGTGTTGAGCTGGGCACGCCCCCGTGCTAGGAATAGAAGCTTCTACAACTTTGTCATTTTCTGCAGACACCTGACCACGCCCCCGTGTCCGCTAGGCACGGGGCTGTGGTCAGCCCTCTGTTTCTTGTTTTTGCTTGGGAAGATGCTGTCGAGGGGTCGGGCATGCCACGTTTATTCCTTTTCTTTGTATTTGTGTTAGTTTTTGCTGCATATTTGTTCCTTTTGTTCATTTAGGCTCATTTGGTCCTGAAAATACAAAAGGAAGACAAAAGCACACTTTTTCCAACATTAGTACTAAAAAAGGGTTAGTTTTATGCCTCATTTGATGTAATTTATATGTTGCATTTTACACACATCAACAACATTAGCGTTTCACCACTATTCTCAATATTTATGCACACGATATGTCGTGTTTGTTAAGAACGATTTCACTTATGAACATTGTTACTAAATCCACAACTATATTTCATGTCTTTTGACCCATATCATGGGTTCTTAGTAAGAGAAACTAAGCTTTTGGCGCGTCCGTTCAACGGACTTCATTTCCATAATTCACCATCAATGAGCGACTATCAAATTCACTTCAAGCACTACCAATTTATCAATTATTTGACCCATTTGGTTGTCTAATGGAAATCACCACTTCGCGACACACCAAACCTATCTTAACCAGTATTTGACCCATTTGTTTATTTAGTGACTTCGTCACTTCAACTAAATACCAATTTCATATATATTATGCTAAATTCAAAGACTACTAACAAAATACATAAACAAATATATCGTAACGAAACCTTAGTTACGTACTTGCCTAATTCATCAACATTGGTTTCCAACCATAATTACCCATTTCCGGGCTTGTCAACCTTAGCGTATCACTTCCATTCCATGGTTTACGCTTTTATAACCCAATTTAACGAGTGACATTTAAGTCACTTCGAACACTACCATTTCGACCATTATTTGACCCGTTTGGTTTGTCGAGTGAGTTACATCACTTCATTGACATTCCAACACGGCTATTTAAACAATACCATCAACAAACATATTTATTTAACTATTTTGACCCGTTTGATTGTCGAGTGAGTTACATCACTTCATTGACATACCAAACGCAACCATTTTCGCTATATCAATATTAAACATATCTACGACTAGGTTTATCTACATAAGTGTAACGAGACGACAACTCGCGTACCTTCAAAGCTTATCCTTCAAGCGTGCGCGTCCGCTCCAATTTGCCGCTTGAAATTTCGATTACCTTGCCTATAGAGTTCAACCAATGACATGTTTAGAACTCTTATCATATCATATTTTGCATAATTTGCCATATTATTCAATTATGCGTTTTACTCTATATTTTAACAAATTTGTGTCCTTTTAGGCATTTTAACAAACACCTTATGGGCATAATTTTATACTAATAACAATCAAGTTCATGACTAACTATTTAGCCAAGATTAAACATCATTTTCAAGTTCTTTACGTCTAGCATGCATAACAACACCTAGATTCATTTCACAAAATCAATAACACTCGTTGCATGATCAAGATTCTAGTATTCTTAATCTTCCTACAAAACCCATTTAGCACATAAATGGAAAATTATGAAATTCATATTTTGAACACCAATCCAACAAGCTATTGACTAGGGTTTACTCCTAGACATGTTTCCATCCCTAATTTCATCCAAACATCAACTAATCAAGTTCAGATTTCAACTTCACAAATCATCAAGAATTTGAGATGAAACTAAATTGTAAATTTTGACATACCTTATGATCACTTCACTGAGATGATCACTAATTTATGCTTGGATTTCAATTTGGATTCAGTTTGATCTCTCAATTTGATCAATTTTGTAGATTAGCGTTTGAGCTTTGGGGGAGTTCTCCTGGCTCCTGTGTTATGCGCAACCAAAACACACACAAAGTGTGTGTTTTGGTGTTAAATTTTGTTTTAATAATACTACTTTGTAATTGTCCAACTTTGGTCCCTTAATTTTATCTAAGTTTTTATAAAGGGTTGTTTAACCAAGCTTTTCCTTATATATATATATATAGAGTAGGAGTTCTGCGGAAAGTGTGTTTTTCCTAGAAAGTCTAGGAAGCGATCTGGGCCATCCGATTGGTGTTTTTAATGGCTTAGATCAAATGGATGGCATTTTCGTAATATTTGAGTTATATAATTAGAGACTTTTAATATAGTGAGGGTATTTTGGTAATTGGAAGTGTTTTAAATTAGTCAAGAAACTGCCATATCAATAACCAATCCCTAAAATCATGGGATTTCCCCTCTTTCTCTCTCTCTCTCTCTCCCTAAACGCAACCAAAGAAGAACCAGCCATTTTTCCTGCAAATTTTCTTCTCCGATTGGTCATATATCGGTTGTTTTTCATACTTGTTTCAATTTTTTTTATCTATCATTGAATCGGGTTCTTATTTTTAGTCAATGGACCTCAATGTTTGACATGTTAGAGTGGGCTCTAGGTTTATGTGTTTTACCATTTTAATGTTGATTGATGACAGTGTGTTGAAGACGAAGACACTGACAGTGTGTCCAGCAATCTGCTTGCTGTTAAAACACAATGTCAAGAAATATGCTTGCTGTTAAAACACAGTGTCAAGAATCCTCCAGCAATCTGCTTGCTGTTAAAACACAGCGTAAAGAAATCTGCTTGCTGTTAAAACACAGTGTCAAGGAAATCTGCTTGCTGTTAAAACACAATGTCAAGAAATCTGCTTGCTGTTAAAACACAGTGTCAAAAATCCTCCAGCAATCTGCTTGCTGTTAAAACACAGCGTCAAGAAATCTGCTTGCTGTTAAAACACAGTGTCAAGGAAATCTGCTTGCTGTTAAAACACAATGTCAAGAAATCTGCTTGCTGTTAAAACAAAGTGTCGATAATCCTCCAGCAATCTGCTTGCTGTTAAAACACAGCGTCAAGAAATCTGCTTGCCGTTAAAACACATTGTCAAGAAACACATCGTCTTGTATCATTTAAATTGAAACTGTCAATTTGATTTAAATGGAATATTTAGTTTCCATAGTTAGTTATCCTAATAAAATAATCCATAATTAAAATAATATTCAAATCACACAATTGCCCTTTTAGTTAAAATCCTTCAATGCCACATGTCGCGTTCTTATTGCTTCCTAGACTTTCTAGGAAAAACACACTTTCCGCAGGAACCCTACTCTCTCTCTCTCTATATATATATATATATATATATATATATATATATATAATTTAACTAGGTTATTTGCTCCTAGTTACTTTATCTTGTTTATATCCGATTTCTGATTAATATCATAAAGATTTATATTTTCGGGGTGTTACATGTTGGTGCATATTTCGTATGTCCGCCACTGTGCAAATAGGCTAGATAGAGCGTGTGTTGGATATTGTATAGAATAATGTGAAAACGGACAAGATTTTGTGAAGAAAAGTCCATTCGCACGAATGGAGTCCATCCGTGCAAATGGACATACTTGATCCGTCCATTAACAGCCCATTCATCCCTATAGGTTCTGTGTTGTTATAAGTCCATCCGCACGGATGGACATGTGGTGGATTCGCACGGATGCAGTCCATTCGTTCCTAGGTTCGTGTGGATGGACATTGTCTATATATAGGGATGAGGGGTTCTTCATTTAGATAAGCTTTGGTTCCTAGAGGGGAGATGTTGTCCAATTGGTTTCGTGGGTATGTAACTTAAAATCATTGAATAGAAACCAGATTAAATTAACTTGTTTGGTGTCGATTCTACTTTTACTCCTTTCTTACCAATAATAATCAACCGAACCGGTTATCTCGGGACCAAAACTCCGTCAAACATGCCGGATCCTGGACTCTCAATTGGTATCAGAGCTATGGTACCGATTCAATCGATCTAACAGTTGATTGAATCACCTACGCTCGTAAATTTTGGACTTTTTGGAGGTTTTGACGTTAAACATCGAATAAACAACAAATTGAAGGTCAATTCACGAATAGAATTTGAAATTGAAGACATAATTATGTTCGTGATTGATTTTCGCACAATTTTGTGAAGTTTCATCATGAAATTCGCAGAAATAAAGATTTTGGATCGAAAAATGTGATTGAGAATGTTCTTGATGTCGGGATTGAACCCTACAAAGGAACAGTTGATAAAGCCAAAACTGGTTCAGAACAGTGGATCCATAATAAGCAGTTGTTTGTACATAATCTCTCCCCTTGAAAGTAGCCCTAACATCTGATGACTCAAAGTGCTGCCCATTCACAACAACTGCTGATCCAAAAGACTGATGAAGAATCAAAGTGCTGAAGCTCAATCTACTGATCTAACTCAAGTACTGCTGAAGACTTAAAGCACTACTGGAGCTATAACAGTGGAATGAAGAATCAGTAGTTTAGTCTTGTATTGTATTTGTCTATTGTAATCAGTAGTTTATGGTCAGTGGTTTTATAGGGCAGTAGTTAGAGTTTGTTAGGAAGTTAGATGTCACTTTCATGGTGACGTCAGCCAAAGATGCTCAGTGGTTATTATGTACTATAAATAGAACAGTATTCTGTACTGTTCTATTAGCTCTCTTCATCACCAAGTCATTCTGTACGAACATTCTAGTGAGCTCAGGCTGAGTGGGAGATTTGTGCATGCATGCATTGTAATTGAGTATTGTAATAAATACAATCATTCGATTTCATGTTAAACATGTTTGCTTAAACTTATTCTCTCATTGATTGTGTGTTAAAAGTTTATTTCATATTTTCGCTGCAATTTATCTCTGTTTCATCTTCATTCTTATTAAACAAACACAATCTAAGCAAACTCAGATCCTAACACTTGAGAAGATCATACTTGTTCGAATGGATGCACAAGTTTGCACGGATCGACAGTCTTGATTCGCACAGATCGACTCCCCATCCGTTCAAAATGTCCATTCGTTCCAAATCAGTTCATTCGCACGGATGGACCTACTCCATTCGCGCAGATGAACAAATGCCTAAAAAAAGGCATTTCTTGATCGCAATGACGAGATGAGTCTCCAAAAAAATTTGGTGATTGAAATTTTTTTCGAGTTTTTAACGACCAAGCTGGGTTGTTCGGAGACATCGTCCGGGGCTTCAGCGAACAGATTTGATGTTGCAATCACAGATTGTGGAAATTCGTGGGGTAGTCATGATACTGGTGCATAATGATTATCATCTGGGTTATCTGACTACTAATGGGCCTTAAAGAAAAATCCGCAACAATGAAAAACTAACTTCTGGAGACCAAAATGACACATTTTCAGCATAGTCAAGTTTTTCAGAGATAATAGAAGACTGAATTGCTCAATTTGAAGGGCAATTCAGTGATAAGACGTCAGAATTTGCAAAAATGAGGGGGAATAAAAATTTCATATTGAAATTCCAACATTTTTGAAATTCGTGACAATGCAACAATATTCGGGTGGTTCAGACTTCAGAATTGTCTGGGGATGTATAGGATCTGGATTAGTGATTTCGTGATCATAGGAAGTTTAGACTCTACAGATCAGGTTCAGATTGACGTCTTAGGGTTTGAGTCCCTGGTCTACGTCAAGCCGGTCAGCAGGATTAGCATCAGATTTTCATGGGTAATCACAGATTTGTCGTTAACCAGTGTGGTCGTGGAAGTTTCTATCAATTGTTGGTTGGGTTTCTGAACATTAAAAGATCAAGCAAGAGGAACACGCGATCGATGGTGCTGAAATGGTAAACCAAAAACCGAACGCGGATGTGGCTAAAGCCGAAACAAAGAAGCTGCATTGATTAGTTTCAAGTTGGTGATTATTCGTTGAGATTGTAGTTTAGCATATCAGAGGAGGAGGAGTGAACTGTGCAAACAAAGACCTGAAGATTAATTTTAGGAGGAATTTGTACATAACGAAAAGAATGCAAACCCGGATCATCAATCAAAGGGGAATCTATTGAAGATTTCAAGATGCCTGATTGAAATTGCAAAATATTCAAAACACGGCTCTAAGTTTTCAAAGACACGATTCGACAGTGACGGCCAAGGGGGAATCTGTTGATGCATATTTCGTATGTCCGCCACTATGCGAATAAACTAGATAGAGCGTGTGTTGAATATTGTATAGAATAGTGTGAAAACGGACAAGATTTTGTGAAGAAAAGTCCATTCGCACGAATGGAGTCCATCGTGCGAATGGACATACATATTTCTTCCGTTAACAGCCCACTCATCCCTATAGGTTCTGTGTTGTTATAAGTCCATTCGCACGGATGGACATGTGGTTGATTCACACGGATGCAGTCCATCCGTTCCTAGGTTCGTGCGGATGGACATTGTCTATATATAGGGATGAGGGGTTTCTCATTTGGATAAGCTTTGGTTCCCAGAGGGGAGATGCTGTTCAATTGGTTTCGCAGGTATGTAACTTCAAATCATTGAATAGAAACCAGTTTAAATTAACTTGTTCGGTGTCGGGATAAGGAGAAAACGCCCAAAAGTGTGAGAACGGTGAGAACGCATCTTGGCCCAACACGTGGCGCGGGATATGATCAGGGGGTGAGGGGTTTTTTTGTCTTTTCAATCTTCTTTTATTTTCCCAACACGCTATAACATTTTTTGGCGTCTAAGATTATTTTGGCGTTAATTGTATTCATTATACTTTTTGGCGTTGAATTAATTGTTTTTGTGTCACATAGATAATATTTTGGCGTTATAGCGTTTTCTGGTCAATTTTTGGGCATTTTGTGGCGTTGTATAATAATTCACTACGAGTCAATAATATTTTCATAAGATTACAATAAGACCAAATGTTTTTTATGGCGTTTAGTCAAATTTTCTGGCATTTAATACATAGACAATGTGCTTTGCCAGCACCCGTTCCCACAGTTATCATACTACTAGCGTTTTGGTGTTTGTAGTTTTTGGTGTTTTTAGTTTTTGGCGTTTTATATAATAATGTATTTTATTTGTAGAGAATTAGATAACAAAATAACAGATAATTTGATAACAAAACAATATAAAGTAAGAAAAAAATAAAAAATGATAATCTAATTTCTCATCCGAATCTTCACTGTCATCAGCCTCTTCTTCTTGAATTTGTTTTGGCGTTTTGAACCTTTGAATACCTTAGCTAGATGCCAACTTTCCTACATAAACGGCGTCTTTTTTAGACGAAGCTTGTTAATGGCATCCTGTGTTTTGGTGTGATATTATCGTTTGGTGGCATGTCATTAAAGATCAACTCTTGCTTAAATGCTATTTATAATAATGGAGTCCAAAATAGCATTTTACACTTGTGTTGATCCCTTTATGCCATGCCTATATTCATCAAGAACAAAGCTCACATGATGACATATCACTGTCATCAGTTTCTTTTTCTTGAATATTTGTCCATCTCATTCAGCAAAAGATTATAGAGATAACCCCCTCAGAGAAGAATCCATTCATTGAAAGCTTTGCCATCTGTGGTTATTTGAACTAACCTTTTTTTGGCGTTTTAAAGTGAGTGGTTTCTAGAGAACATGGCGTTTGTTTTCTAGGTGTGATCAATTCATTGTGTGTAGATTCCTCTCTTATAGGAGTTTTTTGGCGCGTAGTTTAGGCGAGATTTTTTATTGTAAGTTTCAGTTACTAGGGTGATAGACGTCCCGTCTTCCAAGTTTGGCATTTTTTTAAATGACGTTATGCAGACTAAGATGAGAAAATACAATAACGGAGAAAATAAAATATTAAGCAAGAAAAATATTTTTTGTTATTTCTGCCGTTTTGTAAGCAATAACCTTTTGTAGTATTTTTTTGGCGTTTTTCAAATAAACAGAGAAATATATCATTTAATTATCTTAAAAAAGGAGATTAAACAGAAGAAAAAAAATTAAAACCCTTCGTCATAAGGTACTTTATCCGAAAAGTATCCATCACTTGCGTCATCTTCTTCCTCGGAGTCTTCATCTGGATCTTCATCCATGTCATCACATTCACCTTCATCGGCTTCTTGTTCCTAAAGATTCTGAAGCCTCTATTTGAACATGTCTTGCATTAACGCCAATTTTGAGTTGATTTCTGTGTTCAAACAAGTGGCGTTATGCAATTCTTCCATGAACCCAAGCCCCTGCTTTGTCATGATGTTTTCAAGCCAGTAGTCTTCCTGCTCTCCGTTGTCGTATATAACGGTCACCATGTCTGTTTAATCATCAAAATGCCATGATGTCATGACAGGGTCCGGCTTTACATCTGCTTTAATTGGTCCAAATTTCCTTGTTAATGCTTTCGTAAGCATACATATTTCATGGCATTCGTTATCCAGAGCGATGCCAAGAGATAGGATACCCTCTGTACCTCTTCTTCCATCTTCAAAATTGCCTTGATCGTCCTAACATACACCCTCCTTCTGTTGTCAAAATGCATGACGAATCGCCTGATTGCCGGAGTGTATCTCCACCAAACGATTGTTGCCATTTTTGGCGTTTTGGTTAAATTGGCGTTTTTGGTTAAAGATGTTTTTGCAGAAATGATAGATTGAAGTGATTATGGAAGCGATGTTTTACGTCGTTTATATATTTTGGCGCGTAATTTAAGAGAGAATTTCTTCTAATAAATGTTAATAACTGAAATTCAGTTACTGTGTTGTTTCCTCTTCCTGTAATATCCAACGCGTTTTATCATTAATTTTTTGGCGTTTTGTTTTTAATGGCGTTTTATTTTTTTTAATGGTGTGTTATCATTTGTTGGCGTTTTGAATTTGAGCAGTAAAAGATCCTTTTACCCTTAATGAAGCGCGTCCCAAATAATAAAATTGATGTTATTTACGAAAACGCCACCGCGCAATCTAGTCCATGGATTGTTTTGATTTGACGATCCATAAACGTTCTCACCGTTCTCGCACTTTCCCCCGTTTTCTCTAAATCCCGACCCTATATATATATATATATAGGACAAAGATCCGTTAGGAACCACCTCTTATTGCGAGAACCGCGAGAACCAATGTGAACACAACAAAAAATAGCTAAAAATCACACAAATTTTTTTTTTAATATTTTTTATAAAAAATCGCTACTTTTCGAAGCAAAAAAAAAAATTAAACATTTTTTTAAAAAACAAATTTTTTTTTATACTAAAAGTAGCGATTTTAACATAAAAAATATTAAAAAAAATTAGATTTTTTTAGATTTTTTTTTAGGTTTTTTGGGGGTTTAGTTTTTAGCATTTTAGCTTGGGGGTGGGGGGGGGTTTAGGTTTTTGGGGGGTGGGGGAGGGGGGTTTAGGTTTGGGGGGGGGGGGGGGGTTAGGTTTTTTGGGGGTTTTAGTTTTTAGCATTTAACTTTGGGGGGGGGGTTAGGTTTTTTTAGGTTTTTTGGGGGTTTTAGTTTTTAGCATTTAGCTTTGGGGGGGTTAGGTTTTTTTAGCTATTTTAGGTTGTGTTCACATTGGTGTCGCGATTCTTGCAATAAGGGTGGTTCTCGCATGAACCTTACCCTATATATATAGGGGATGGATCATGAGAAAACTAGGTTAAATGAGAAAACCAAAAAACTAACCAAAAAAGCCTAAAAAAAACCTAAAAACATACCAAATTTTTTTTTTTTTTTTTACAATTTTTTTTAAAAATCGCTACTTTTTATATACCGAAAAAAAATTTCAAAAACAAAAAAAAAAAAATTTTGTTGTACTGCACATGTGCACTAATACATAAAGCTTAAACCACTTAACCCACCCCCCACCCGACACCCCCCAAAAACCTAAACCCCCCACCCCCACCCCCTAAAAACCTAAATTCACCCTCCCACCAAAAGCCTAACCCCCCCCCCCCACCCCTCAAAAACCTAAACCCCCCCACCCCCCACCCTCCCAAAAACCTAAAACTAAACCCTAAACATATACCCGAAAAAAACCTAAACCCCCCCACCCCCACCCCCCAAAAACCTAAACCCCCCTCCCCCCCACACCCAAAAACCTAATCATAATCCTAAACCTCCAAAAAAACTAACCCTAAAAGCTAAACTAGACTCAAAAAGCTAATTTTAAGCATGTAATGCAATAAAAAAACCTAAACCCCCCCACCCCCACCCCCCAAAAGCCTAAACCCCCCTCCCCCCACACCCAAAAACCTAATCCTAATCCTAAACCTCCAAAAAACTAACCCTAAAAGCTAAACTAGACTCAAAAAGCTAATTTTAAGCATGTAATGCAATTGTAGTACATGTTATATTGCATATGTGCACTGCTATAATAATAGTATTGAAAACAAGACGACACATAAATCTTTTTTTATGCCATAAAAAATATGCTCGAATACTTGAATGAAAGATACAAAAATTTGTGATCTTATGGTGTCATTTTTGTTTTAAAATGATAACGTATGGAGAAATTGGAAATGTTTGAAAAGTTATATATTTTTTTTCCAATTTTACCCCTCCTTCATTAAAAGTCCCCACCTCCTTCATTAAAAGTCTCCCCCCTCCTTTTTAGTGTTTTTTTGTTAGTTTTTTGGTTTTCTCATTTATATCTAGTTTTCTCATGATCCTCTCCCTATATATATATATATAGAACAAAGATCCGTTAGGAACCACCCCTTATTGCGAGAACCGCGATAACCAATGTGAACACAACCAAAAATGCCTAAAAATAGCTAAAAAACACACAAATTTTTTTTTTAATATTTTTTATGCTAAAATCGCTACTTTTAGTAGAAAAAAAATAATTTAAAAAAAAAATTGGCTACTAAAAGTAGCAATTTTAACATAAAAAATATTTTTTTTTTAATTTAGATTTTTTTTAGATTTTTTTAGGTTTTTTGGGGGTTTAGTTTTTAGCATTTTAGCTTGGGGGGGTTAGGTTTTTTTGGGGTTTTAGTTTTTAGCATTTAGCTTGGGGGGGTTAGGTTTTTTTTAGGGGGGGTTAGGTTTTTTTAGCTATTTTAGTTTGTGTTCACATTGGTTCTCGCGGTTCTCGCAATAAAGGTGGTTCTCGCATGAACCTTACCCTATATATATATATATATATATATATATATATATATATATATATATATATATATATATATATATATATATATTAGGCTTATCCGCCATTTCCTTAGGTCAATCTTTTTTACCCCATCCTCACACCCATCCTACGTGACGCTGATGTGGAGGCCCATCCTCCATCAACCACACTGAGTAGCCTTACATCATCTTCAACTTTTTAAAACCTTTGTTAAATGAAATGTCATTTGACCCCCTCGAGTTTTACATGTTTTTTTATGTGCTTATCAATGTAAATTCAAATTGGTTTATGTTTTGACATGTTATTTTTTAAAGTACATAATATTTTACGTTTTATGAGCGATGTCATATATAACATGTTCTGGTACTTATTTTTTTAAACATTTTGAGTTAGTCTATGTTTTGACATTTATGTATGTGTTGATATAAATTCAAATTTGTTTACGTTTCGACGTAATAACATTTTGACAACCTCGAGTTTTATGTGCTTACTTTTATGTACGTGGTTAATATAAATTCGTTGTTTACATTTTAACTTTTTTTCATAAATAAATTATGTCAAATATAATACGTTTTTATATGCTTATTTTTATAGAGATTTTCAGTTTATCTACTTTTAATTTATTTATAGACTCAAATCACATTAAAAACGACCCCGTAACACGGGGCAATCAGCCCTAGTTGTTTAAAACTACAAAAGTGTGTAATTTTTGGGGCATTCTATACACACACCCCCCTATTACTAACCACACCCCCTCTTGTGAGAGGAAACTGTCGGTCCCACGCAGGCCCCACCTATAAGTTATGTGAGAGGAGGGGGGGTTTGGTTAGTAATAGGGGGGGTGTGTATAGTAGTAGCCCCAAAGTCACGTCAATGTATAAAACTGAATGGTCCCACTTGCAAAATAATTCTCATCCTTGCAGACTAGAGAGTCGTTGTGCATCATTGATCAGACTTTGTGACAGGTGTCATGATCAGAGCGACTGGTGCAGGATAAAGTAGTTTCTGTAAATGTAAAGTGCACACAAAAGTCAGTAATCTTCACCAGATTCAGTCACTAGTGTCCCCACGCGCTTTTGCCCTGCTGCTAATGTCAACTACTACTGCGGATACTTACTATGAATATATAGTCCTCCAACTTTTTGTAAACTTGTATTATAAGTCCTTTAGTTTTGTACATGAACAATACAGTCTTTATACCAAATCTTCTTTAGTAATGAAAACAGAAAGAAAATAGTATGATTTTATAGTTATTTTGAAAGAAAAATCTAACAAATTTTCATGTATATATTCTGTATTTTAGAAGTCAGATGTATACATAACGTAACAGTTACTTTTGTTTAATTGTTTTTAAAATACTTTGAATATACACTTAGATATAGGTATCGGTAAAGTATAATCGGAGAGGAATATGATACTTTTTAGATGTCGAACAACTAAGAAAAATATACGTGAAAGCTAGTGCTATAGTCAAACACCACCCTCATTTGATCAATATGTTACTTCTTGTACAATCAGAGGTGAATATGATACTTTTTAGATGTCGAACAACCAGAAAAAATTATACATGAAAGCTAGTACTGAAAGTCAAACACCACCCCTATTTGATCAATATGTAATATGTTACTTCTTGTATTATTAACGAGTTAATCAAATGCTTTAACTTATGACCTAATAAAGATGAAATCGAACAACGTAAGAAAATTTCGAGTTTTGATTTTTTTTATTTTTTATTTTTTATTGAACAGCAAATTTCTTTTAGGGTCTACATATTCACACACCTAACTCCCTATTTCCACACCTTTCAAGACGCCTCGTATAGACCTATACGAGGCGTATTACCTTTTTCAATTTCCAAGAGAATCTCTGATTATGTCATATTTTGTCTTATTTGACTCGTATAGGCCTATACTGGGCGTAAAAAGACCATTTAACCCCTGATTTAGGCCTATACTGGGGGTAAATTGGTCTTTTTTGCCTCTCATATATGCCTAGTATAGGCCTATATGAGGCGTATGTATATAATTTAAATTACCATTTTACCCCTGAGTTAGGCCTATACTGGGGCAAAACAGGGCTATAATGGTCTTTTGGACACCAGTATACGCCCAGTATAGCCCTATACTGGGCGTCTATTTTTTTTTTCTCTTTTTAAATATTTAAAAAGAGAAAACAAAAAAAATAAAAATAGACGCCCAGTATAGGGCTATACTGGGCCTATACGAGGGGTCCAAAAGACCATTATAACCCTGTTTTGCCCCCAGTATAGGCCTAATTCAGGGGTATAATGGTCTTTTGGTCCACATAGACGCCCAGTATAGCCCTATACTGGGCGTCTATTTTTTTTTTATTTTTTTGTTTTCTCTTTTTAAATATCAATAACACTAATATTAACTATAAAAAACTCATATTAATATCAATAACACTAATATTAATTATAAAAAACTCATATTAATTATAATAACACTAATATTAGTTATACGATGCCTATACGAGACTTATACTATACTATACGATACGATACAACACGATAGGCTTATACAAGACCTATACAAGACTTATACTACACTATACTATACAATACGATGCGATACAACACGATACTATAGGATACGATACTACATCCATAGGCCCATACAATGCCTATACGAGACCTATACGAGATTTCTACTACACTATATGATACGATAGTATCGTATTGTATTGTATCGTATAGTATGGTATCGTATTGTATCGTATAGTGTATAGTATAAGTCTCGTATAGGTCCCATATAGGTCTATACGAGACTTATACTACACTGTACGATACAATACAATACGATACGATACTATAGGATATGATACAACGCCCGTATACGTCGATAGGCCTATAAAAGACCTATAAGGGACCTATACGAGACCTATACTACACTATATGTTAAAAACAATGTAATATTTCTACAATCGAATATTTTTAAAAGCCGATCTTGAAAACGGTAAAATATTTTTATAAAACAATAAAACTTTTCTTAAAAAACAACTCAAATTACCCCACCAAAACACCCATTTTTTTACTCAAAAAAACATCACCCTCCAAAAACAATCAAATTACCCTACCAAAACATCCATTTTTCAACTCAAAAAAACACCAACGAGGGGTCCTAATATTAATTATTTAAAATAAAAAACTTGTTTTTGTATAAAAGTTTGCTAAAACGATTAATATTGAATAAAATGTTTGTTAAAAAAAACCCCTTATATACGCCCAGTATAGGCCTATACGAGGCATATAAGGGGCAAAGGGTCATATATGAGACCTATACGAGGGGCCCTATACGCCCAGAAGTGACATGAGTCAGACACTGACTTTGATGTAACCATATACGCCTCGTATAGGCCTATACGAGGCATATACGAGGCAAAGGGTGTCTAAATAGGCAGATAGGGTGTGTGAATAGGTTGAGCCTTCTTTTATTCGTGTTGTCTGTGTGACTTGAACCCAAGACCTTCATCTTTCAAGATGTTTAAAGACTTTCCCTTTGCCAATGGACCACCACCCCATTAGTCGAGTTTTGATTTATTGTTTTTCTAATTTGTTTGATAAACATGTTAAGTTTAGCTTGACCTATCCATTTAATAATTAAATTTCTTTTATTCGTGTTGTCTGGCTAGCTAGGATTGGTTGCTGAAATTGGACCGTTTGGGTAGCCGTTAGCCAACAGCTAGTTTATTTAAAAAAAAAAAACTTTTCAATACCTTTTAAATACTACCCCTTTTTTTACAATTTTTTAACACTTCTCTACATCTCTACTTCTTCTATCTATAAACTTTTATAAAATTAACCCACTTAATCCTCTACAATGCATCCTTTTAACCGTGGATTCGACCCAAACAACCCCTTTGGATACCAAGAAAACCCGAAACCTAGCCCGCCACAAAACCCGCAGCCAACAAACCGCAGTCATCCTCAAGGTTTAGTCTACTCACTGTGTCCCGAACTAACGGGAATCGCATCGTATATAGGAAACCGTGTGTTCACGAACTTTCCATATGACGGATCATCTATTCCCGTCGTTAACCTTTCCCAACCCGATTCCATACCCGAAACACAACCACAATGTCACACCCCAACCGATGGCGGAATCATCGGGGCATGGCACTGAGCGAAACAGATTGTCCAGAAGTTTCCATAACAATTATCAATACCATTCAACTTAAATAATACGTCCCATACCGTATCTCAAACAGTAAAACAATTATTACAGACAAAAATCTAGGCAAATATTCTGTTCTGACAACTCAGATTTCAAAATAGAGCAATTGTTTATCTGCTTCTAGAGACCCTTAGTTTGACCACTACAGACAACTATTTGTTGGGCTCTAAAACTTTATTCTAACTTCAAATTTCTACCAAGTGTGCGTCCTAAGCACCTGTCACATACGTTAAAATAAAGTCAATACATATAATGTAAAGGTGAGCATACAAGTTTGATAATAACATATAGGGTTTGAGTTCGTTTACGCATAACCAGCACGTACACATAGTGAAATGAAGCACGTTAGTTATCGACATAGATCCATCGATACCAATTACTGCGGGTTGACTGCCTGAGGCAGTTCGCAATACATGATTACCACCGTAGTCCATGCAAGTAATGATCCTTAACAACCCCCGCGAACGGGTGCTGAGTCCAAACTATAGTACTATCGTTGCTAAGGCAGGTAGACAGCATTCCATGTGTAAACATAACAAACAAGCATTCATAAGCCACGTATAACATGCATTAACGGTTAGCGTTCAAATAGTATTGAGTAGTGTGATTGTTGTAGTTTGAATATTCGTAACGTATGTAACACCCAAAAGTGCATAAAGCAAAAAGGGATCGAGTATACTCACAGCGGTTGATGGATTGAAGGGAACACTTAGCGAGTAAGGTTAGCCTGAGTAGATTAGATTGTATAACGATAAGTGATGCGTAGAACGTCACAAAGTATGAAAAGGGTCGGATAGTGGTTCGATCGGATAGTAATCCGATCGGACAACAATCCGTGCGGATAACAATCCGTTCGGGTGGTCATCCGGTCGGACAGTGATCCGGTCGGATGACGATTCGAGTGGATTGTTTCTTCCTATAAGAAGTATGTGTTTGTGTATGATGGCTTGACTTTTGAAGTTTTCGTTGTAGCATTTGAAAACATTGAAGTACCTTTACCATTCAAATGAATTGCAATGTTTAGTCTTTGGATCAGACAGGTGTTCGATCGGACAGGTCAACTAGTCAAAGACTTTAAATGAAATGCAAAGTATGGTGCAGTGGATCGGATAGTTGATCGATCGAATAACACAAATGCTGTTCGGTCGGACAACATGCATGATCAACCATGACGAGTTCTCAGCAGGGTGTCACCTGATCGGACGGCTGTTCGATCGGGTGGCACTTCTAGTGCATTGAACATGTTGAAAAATCTATTAAGTATTGAAGCATAGTATCTCATGATCCGAGGAGTAATTCGTTCGGACAGTAGTTCGATCGAATCACAGCCCGTTCAATACTAGTCTTCAAGATAGGTTGATTGTGCGGGACCATGTGTTAGCCGATCGGCTGACTATCCGATCGGTTGGCTGCCCGTTCGGACAGCAGTCCGATCGGTCAGCATCCTGACCGGATCAGCCTATTCGCCTAACATTTGGTTGTTCTGATTGTTTGTCGTTTTATTGAGGTAATTTTGACAACGAGTCGAACCATAGTTTCCTCGTCCTTACTTGGTTCCCTCGGTCGGGCAGGAATCACCCAAACCCAGCCGGCGAACTGTTCAGTATGAAGTTTATTGTTCAACCCGAGGTCGGTTAACCATGTGGATAGAATCCGGACCTTGAGCCATACAACCACCAAAGTGATTTGTAAACTGGCACAGACCCCGTTTCTATCGTGTATATGTTTAGATCTACTAAAGATCTTTGTTTATTTATATGGAAATCGGCTAGATCCAAGCTATTCTTGGTGGATTGAGGCCAAATCATGAAGTTCTTCAGGAACCCATGATGACATCATCCTAGAACACTTGAATCTTGATGATTTCATGGTTAAAAGTTAAGATTTGAAAGATAGAAAGGTGCGGGAGTGTGTATGGATCAAGAAAGTACAAGGTTTAGGATGAAATCTTACCGGAATCGAGAGGAATCTGCGAAAAGATGAGCTGGGCGTGCTGGTCGGTCAGAGGTTTCCAAAAGTAGAAAGAATGACAATGACAGGGGTATTTATAGGATGCCAAAAGGGGTAAGTGCCGGCCGATCGGCCAGGCAGCTTGATCGGGCAGCCTGTCCGATCGGACAGCAGTTCGTTCGGCTGGCTGTTCGATCGGCTGGAAGCCTGATCGATCAGTCGCACGTTTCGAGTGTTTCTCGCCACGATAGGGTTTCCTAGTCAAATTACTTTCAGTCCCAACTATTAATTATCATAGTTCGATTTTCGATTCGGATTCGGGTTTGATTACATTTCGAGTTTCGATTGAGTTCGACTGATTCCCACAACACATATATATATATATATTTATGTAACACGCACAAGTAACACATAAGGCACACACACAAGTATAATAACCAAATTAAGTCGAGTTGCGTTTCGTATCACGATTCGATGTCGAGTAGCATAGCTTGATTATTGATTAGTTAACTTTATTGCATTGTTATTTCCTATAATTCACAGTCGTAGGTCGATTAGATAGCGATTAACACACATCGATTTTAGCAATTAACAACACTTACTCCACATAATACAATTAAAATAAATAAATTACTATAAGTCAAATTCGTACAATCGGTCGTTGACTTTGACCTTGACTTTGACTTGACTTCTGAAAACACGGGGTGTTACAGCCTCCCCTTGTTTAGGGAATTTCGTCCCGAAATTAAGCCGAAAGCTGTACAACTCCGTGAATCACGTCTGAGAACTTTTTGTTCGGACCGGTTTTGACTCCGAAACGATTGCGAACCGAACGTGTGACGTACAGAATCCATACACGAACGTGACCAAACACACGAGACGTAATATAATCGGTGATTCTATTGATTGATATGAAATCGTACAAAGCGCTTGAATCACAATGCCACTTTCTCTCCTAGCTTCTCTATCTAAACAACTGCGGGTACTTTGCCTTCATGTCGCTTTCGAGTTCCCAAGTGAACTCTGCGCCTCGTTTGCCTTCCCATCGGACTTTCACAATAGGAATGCGAGAGCGTCTGAGCTGTTTGGTCTGGCGATCCATGATTTCGACAGGCTTCTCCACGAAGTGTAATGTTTCGTTTACTTGTAAGTCATCGAGAGAAACGTGTAAGTCGTGATCAGCTAGGCACTTTCGGAGTTTTGACACATGAAAAGTCAGGTGGACGTTACTAAGTTCCTCCAGTAGTTCGAGTCTGTAGGCGACTTTTCCGATTCTTTCCAGAATCTTAAAAGGTCCAACATATCGAGGCGCGAGTTTTCCCTTTTTGCCGAATCGGACCACACCCTTCCAAGGTGATACCTTTAGGAGTACGTAGTCACCAACGTCAAATTCACGGGGCTTGCGTTTCTTATCGACGTAACTTTTCTGTTGATCCCGAGCTTTCGCCAGATTGTCTCGAATTTGGAAAATTTTGTCTGTCGTTTCTTGTAATAGCTCAGGACCGGTTAATTGCGAATGACCGATCTCGTGCCACACAATGGGCGATCGACATCTTCTTCCGTATAATGCCTCTAATGGAGCCATTTGGATGCTAGAATGGTAGCTGTTGTTATACGAGAATTCGACTAACGGCAGGTATTTATCCCAATTACCACCGAAGTCTAAGACACACGAACGGAGCATGTCTTCAAGAGTACGAATTGTTCTTTCAGTCTGACCGTCGGTTTGAGGGTGGAATGCGGTACTTAGATTAAGCGATGTACTGAGTGTCGTTTGAAACGTTTCCCACAGTCGCGAGGTAAACCGAGCATCACGATCAGAGATGATGTCACGAGGCGTCCCATGATTACAAACGATCTCGTCGGTGTAGATTCGGGCTAATCGTTCTACCTTGTAGTCTTCTCGTATCGGCAGAAAGTGAGCTGATTTAGTCAAACGGTTGACCACAACCCAAATGCTGTCGTGACCTGATGACGTGTGCGGAAGCTTCGTTACGAAATCCATAGCTATACTTTCCCACTTCCACATAGGAATTGGTGGTTTTTCGAGTAAGCCAGAAGGTCTTTGGTGTTCAGCATTGACTCTTGCACAAGTTAGGCATTTTCCAACGTAGAGGGCAATATCCCTCTTCATGCCGGGCCACCAGTACCTGTAGCAAAGATCCTGGTACATTTTGTCGGCGCCGGGATGAATAGAATACCGGGATTTGTGGGCTTCGTCCATCAAGATTTGTCGCAAATCGGTTCGTTTGGGAATCCAAATTCGGTCCAGAAAGTGGAATATCCCATTGGATTTGCTCACAAGCTGGGCTCCATCGTGGTAGATTCGTTCCCTCTTCAGTGTGCGTTTGTTAAAACACGCATGCTGGGCTTCACGAATAAGGGTTTCGAGATCGTGTTGGGCTTGAACATTACGAGTGCTAAGCAGATAACTCCGTCTGTTGAGTGCGTCGGCAATCACATTCGCCTTGCCTGGGTGATAACGGATCTCACAGTCGTAATCGTTGAGAAGTTCTACCCATCGGCGTTGACGCATGTTAAGTTCCTTCTGATTAAAGATATGTTGTAGGCTCCTATGATCGGTGAAGATCGTACACTTGGTACCATACAGGTAGTGTCGCCAAATCTTTAATGCAAAAACAACCGCGCCTAGCTCGAGATCATGGGTTGTATAGTTCTTCTCGTGGATTTTGAGCTGTCGAGACGCGTAAGCTATAAACTTGTCCCGTTGCATGAGAACGCAACCAAGACCAAGGTTGGAAGCATCACAGTAGACAATGAAATCGTCATTTCCGTCGGGTAGCGTGAGTATAGGAGCATTGCAAAGCTTATACTTTAGGGTTTGAAAGGCAGTCTCTTGTTTGGTTCCCCAGACAAAAGGCTGATCTTTATGCGTAAGAGAGGTAAGCGGCACAGCAATCTTCGAGAATCCTTCGATAAATCGTCGATAATAGCCCGCTAGTCCAAGAAAAGAACGGACTTCAGACGGATTCCTTGGTGTAATCCAACCCTTGACAGCTTCAATCTTCGCAGGATCGACGTGAATGCCTTAACTATTAACAATGTGACCCAGAAACTGAACTTCCTCCAACCAGAATTCGCACTTGGAGAACTTGGCATAGAGTTGGTTCCCCTGGAGTAACTCGAGAACCAAACGTAGATGTTGCGCGTGTTCGGCTTTCGATTTGGAATAGATCAAGACGTCGTCAATGAATACGATGACGAAACGGTCGAGATATGGTTTACACACGCGATTCATTAGATCCATGAAAACCGCTGGTGCGTTGGTTAAACCAAAAGGCATAACGACGAATTTGTAGTGACCGTAACGAGTGCGAAACGCGGTTTTGGGTATATCCTCCTCTTGTATGCGTAGTTGATGATAGCCTGAACGTAGATCGATCTTTGAAAAACACGTAGCACCTTGTAGCTGATCAAACAAGTCGTCGATGCGAGGTAGGAGATAGCGGTTCTTGATAGTTAACTTATTCAATTCCCGATAGTCGATGCACATCCGGAACGACCCATCCTTCTTTTTGACGAAAAGGACTGGAGCGCCCCATGGAGAGGTGCTCGGGCGAATAAAGCCTTTCTCAAGTAATTCCTGGAGTTGGTTTGAGAGTTCACGCATTTCGGATGGCGCGAGTCGATAAGGGGCTTTGGCAACAGGATTTGCTCCAGGAATGAGGTCAATGCGAAAGTCGATATCACGACTTGGAGGTAAACCTGGAAGATCATCAGGAAACACATGAGGAAATTCACGAACCACAGGAACGTCTTTCACTTCATTCTTCTCTTTCTTTTCCTTCTCCGCTACTACAATGTTTTGCCAAGAAAGCTTTGTATTCCTTGCGGAGATACTTGCTAGCTTGGACACATGACATGAGCTTGAGCCTTTTCGAGGTAGTTTCACCGTATACACACAACAAATCACCATTTGCGAGCGAGAATCGAATCATCTTATCATAACACACAACTTCAGCATGGTTTTCGCGTAGAAAGTCCATGCCTACTATGACGTCGAAACTTCCGAGTTGCATCGGAATGAGGTCAATTGGGAAGATGTGATTGTTGAGCTCAAGAGTACAATCACGGATAACGGAATTAACGGCGACAGTTCTTCCAGTGGCGACTTCTACATCGAACGTCGAAGAGAGATTGGAGCGTTTACGACTAAGGAGCTTCTCGAATTCGAACGACACAAAGCAATTATCGGCTCCAGTATCAAACAAACTTGATGCATAAATACCATTCACAAGGAACGTACCATTAACCACGTTGTTGTCAGCTTGGGCTTGGCGCACGTTGATGTTGAAAGTTCTGGCGCGTGCGGCCTGTTGTTGTTGTTGCTGCTGTTGTTGCTGGTGTTGCTGCTGCTGTTGAGGCTGTTGCTGCTGGGGCTCTTGTTTCACAACCCTGTTTGGGAACATGTTGGCGAAATGATTAGGGTCGCCACATGCGAAGCAGGCTCTGGCTTTGACCGCGGGTGCCGGAGGAGCTTGTTGACCCTGTGGGGCGGTGAGTAGAGCTTGATGAGCAGGAGCTTGTCGAATGCGGCAGTTGGCAGTAAAATGGCCGTATACATTGCAATGAGCACAAAAACGGCAAGGAATTGCAATCGGGTGATGGTAGGTACAAGTGGGGCAGAGCGGATGTGGCCCAGTGTATGCACGCTTAGCAAGAGGTGCATTAGCCACAGGCGCTGCCGCTTGGCGCTGTTGAGCTGGTACGGATTGAACTGTTGCAGCAGTGATCGCACAGTTCTTGTTGCTGGAGCTGTTCTTTCTCTTGTTCTTCCTCTTGTTGTTCGATGAGGTGGGTTCAACAGTTGGTGCGGTAGCGGTAGCTTGATGCAGATGCTTCAAAGTCTTATCCCAGACACCAACCTTAACCCGCTTGTCGTTGATTTCAGCGGCCAGTAGATAAGTTTCCTCAATCGTCGTAGTCTTAGCCGCTTGCACGAAATTAGCAACGCAGTCGGGCAGGGCCCGGATGTACTTCTTAATTGCCATGTCTGGAGTCTTGACTTGGTCGGGACAGATAATGCTGAGCTGTTTGAAACGAGCAGTGAGACCAGCATTGTCACCATCCTTTTGCTGTATGTGCCAAAATTCATCTTCTAGCTTTTGACGTTCGTGAGGAGGGCAGAATTCCTCTAGCATAACTTCCTTGAGCTCGTCCCACGACAGACCGTAGGCTGCATCGTTCCCTCGCTTGTTCCTCTCGGTCGTCCACCAGTCTAGTGCACGGGATTGGAAAACGCCGGTAGCATTCAGAGTACGGAGGTCATCAGGGCAACCACTCTGTCGCAGAGTAACCTCAATGGAATCAAACCAGTGGAATAACGCAGTAGGACCTCCTTCGCCAGTTAATTCCTTTGGCCCACACGACTTGAATTGCTCGAAACTGAAGGTCTTCGCGGTAGCTTTAGGAGCTTCGGTTCTAGATTCCTCAGACGATTTGCTGGAATTCTCATAAACATCACTCACAGCCTTTGCCACACTCTTAGCGATGATGGCAGCAAGACGTTTGTCTCTCTTTTCTTGCCGAGAAAGTAAGGGATGACGGGATCCAGACGACATTGTCTGCAACAGACATCGTCACCGGACTCAACACAAAATGTTCGAATCTCACCTCACACGTCTACTACTACTAAAGCTCAGTAACACGTACCACGTAAACACATAGACATATAACCACGTAGAATCACAAAATCACATAAACACATAAGCATGTAGAGCACAGAATCACATTATCACATAAGCACGGAGTCACAGAAACATTTTCAACACAAGAGGCAGTCAGAATACAGAAACCTATCATTCAAAGTTCGTGAGCGTTCGAATATAGCGTGCGTGTTTTAGTATATCGAATAGCGTAGTATAAGCGTACATTGTAGTATAAAGTCGTTCAAAATTCCGCGATTTGTTAACGTTTTGAGATAGAAAAGCAGTGCGAGTCGTTCGTGTCGATCGAAGTGAAAGCAAAAATCGAGTAAATTTCCGAGAATTTAAACACATAAAAAGGTAAACACATATAACTCATAAAATCGACGAATTATCAGAGTCAGCAGTTGCAGGCTTAGAATTTGAAACACGCAAAAATCGAGAGATAGACTGTCTGCGGCTAGTAGACTTCGACTAACCAAAGCGATTCAACTATTCGCAAGGACTTGTCGTCTACGTTTGACTTTCAGGACTGTGTCCTTGCCTCGATTCTTGGGCGTTTGGCACACATCCCGTTAGTCATGTCGTGACTTCAAGTCGTTGGAGTCCGTTGAGATTTTGGTGGGAGTTTTGTAAAATGTGCGGAACAAGTCGTCAAGGTTAGGGTTTCACCCCTGGCTCAACAACTTCGTCCCTGTTTTGATAAAATAGAGGATATTATTCATCAAAATATGGATTTCACTCCTGATTTGGTATAATTTCCCCGTTGAACAAGTGTTCGTTATTGAAAAAGAAAGAAGAAATCATTGATAAGTTGGTAAAACAGCATTAATTAAGCAATTTAGTCATGAGTTTGTGGTTTTCACACCTGATCTCGACTTTATCGCCTATTTATAGCTGTAAATTCGAAGGTAGTGATAATGTAGCATAAGCGAGAATAGCGAGGAATAAACTCGTACAATATCCCTACTAGATATGCATAAATCGGTCTGTTGGTTCCTAACTATAGACTAGGTTTCTAAGACATCGACCCGGACTAGGTCGAGTCTTGCCTAATTCCCTATAGTTATGGCTCTGATACCAATCTGTCACACCCCAACCGATGGCGGAATCATCGGGGCATGGCACTGAGCGAAACAGATTGTCCAGAAGTTTCCATAACAATTATCAATACCATTCAATTTAAATAATACGTCCCATACCGTATCTCAAACAGTACAACAATTATTACAGACAAAAATCTAGGCAAATATTCTGTTCCGACAACTCAGATTTCAAAATAGAGCAATTGTTTATCTGCTTCTAGAGACCCTTAGTTTGACCACTACAGACAACTATTTGTTGGGCTCTAAAGCTTTATTCTAGCTTCAAATTCCTACCAAGTGTGCGTCCTAAGCACCTGTCACATACGTTAAAATAAAGTCAATACATATAATGTAAAGGTGAGCATACAAGTTTGAAAACAACATATAGGGTTTGAGTTCGTTTACGCATAACCAGCACGTACACATAGTGAAATGAAGCACGTTAGTTATCGACATAGATCCATCGATACCAATGACTGCGGGTTGACTGCCTGAGGCAGTTCGCAATACATGATTACCACCGTAATCTATGCAAGTAATGATCCTTAACAAACCCCACAAACGGGTGCTGAGTCCAAACTATAGTACTATCGTTGCTAAGGCAGGTAGACAGCATTCCATGTGTAAACATAACAAACAAGCATTCATAAGCCACGTATAACATGCATTAACGGTTAGCGTTCAAATAGTATTGAGTAGTGTGATTGTTGTAGTTTGAATATTCGTAATGTATGTAACACCCAAAAGTGCATAAAACAAAAAGGGATCGAGTATACTCACAGCGGTTGATGGATTGAAGGGAACACTTAGCGAGTAAGGTTAGCCTGAGTAGATTAGATTGTATAACGATAAGTGATGCGTAGAACGTCACAAAGTATGAAAAGGGTCGGATAGTGGTTCGATCGGATAGTAATCCGATCGGACAGCAATCCGTGCGGATAACAATCCGTTCGGGTGGTCATCCGGTTGGACAGTGATCCGGGCGGATGACGATTCGAGTGGATTGTTTCTTCCTATAAGAAGTATGTGTTTGTGTATGATGGCTTGACTTTTGAAGTTTTCGTTGTAGCATTTGAAAACATTGAAGTACCTTTACCATTCAAATGAATTGCAATGTTTAGTCTTTGGATCGGACAGGTGTTCGATCGGAGAGGTGTTCGATCGGACATGTGTTCGATCAGACAGGTCAACTAGTCAAAGACTTTAAATGAAACGCAAAGTATGGTGCAGTGGATCGGATAGTTGATCGATCGAATAACACAAATGCTGTTCGGTCGGACAACATGCATGATCAACCATGACGAGTTCTCAGCAGGGTGTCACCTGATCGGACGGCTGTTCGATCGGGTGGCACTTCTAGTGCATTGAACATGTTGAAAAATCGATTAAGTATTGAAGCATAGTATCTCATGATCCGAGGAGTAATTCGTTCGGACAGTAGTTCGATCGAATCACAGCCCGTTCAATACTAGTCTTCAAGATAGGTTGATTGTGCGGGACCATGTGTTAGCCGATCGGCTGACTATCCGATCGGTTGGCTGCCCGTTCGGACAGCAGTCCGATCGCTCAGCATCCTGACCGGATCAGCCTATTCGCCTAACATTTGATTGTTCTGATTTTTTGTCATTTTATTAAGGTAATTTTGACAACGAGTCGAACCATAGTTTCCTCGTCCTTACTTGGTTCCCTCGGTCGGGCAGGAATCACCCAAACCCAGCCGGCGAACTGTTCAGTATGAAGTTTATTGTTCAACCCGAGGTCGGTTAACCTTGTGGATAGAATCCGGACCTTGAGCCATACAACCACCGAAGTGATTTGTAAACCGGCACAGACCCCGTTTCTATCGGTTGAAGGAATTGAGTGTAAAGGAGTTGAAAGAAAGTTGGAATATTCCTCTTTCAATCCTTTTTCATCGTGTATATGTTTAGATCTACTAAAGATCTTTGTTTGTTTATGTGGAAATCGGCTAGATCCAAGCTATTCTTGGTGGATTGAGGCCAAATCATGAAGTTCTTCAAGAACCCATGATGACATCATTCTAGAACACTTGAATCTTGATGATTTCATGGTTAAAAGTTAAGACTTGAAAGATAGAAAGGTGCGGGAGTGTGTATGGATCAAGAAAGTACAAGGTTTAGGATGAAATCTTACCGGAATCGAGAGGAATCTGAGAAAAGATGAGCTGGGCGTACTGGTCGGTCAGAGGTTTCCAAAAGTAGAAAGAATGACAATGACAGGGGTATTTATAGGATGCCAAAAGGGGTAAGTGCCGGCCGATCAGCCAGGCAGCTTGATCGGGCAGCCTGTCCGATCGGACAGCAGTCCGTTCGGCTGGCTGTTCGATCGGCTGGAAGCCTGATCGATCAGTCGCACGTTTCGAGTGTTTCTCGCCACGATAGGGTTTCCTAGTCAAATTACTTTCAGTCCCAACTATTAATTATCATAGTTCGATTTTCGATTCGGATTCGGGTTTGATTACATTTCGAGTTTCGATTGAGTTCGACTGATTCCCACAACACATATATATATATATATATATATATATATATATGTAACACGCACAAGTAACACGTAAGGCACACACACAAGTATAATAACCAAATTAAGTCGAGTTGCGTTTCGTATCACGATTCGATGTCGAGTAGCATAGCTTGATTATTGATTAGTTAACTTTATCGCATTGTTACTTCCTATAATTCACAGTCGTAGGTCGATTAGATAGCGATTAACACACATCGATTTTAGCAATTAACAACACTTACTCCACATAATACAATTAAAATAAAGAAATTACTATAAGTCAAATTCGTACAATCGGTCGTTGACTTTGAGCTTGACTTTGACTTGACTTCCGAAAACACGGGGTGTTACACACAAGACGTTGGTGGTTCGTCATCCAAACCGTCCAACAAAAGAAGTCACAAGAAAAAAACGGATGAAGAGAAAGCACTAGCGGCACCTCAACGAATACAAATAAAGTGGACGCCTAAAAAAGAAACCACATTGGCAAGATGTTACATCCACGAATAGCAAGATTCGAGTAAAGGTATTTTTATAACACAATATTATTTTTTTCAGTTTTAATATAATTTTTTATTAATGCCAAAAAAAAAATTTTGGAATTGGGAATTCACGACATCGCAAAGATTTTTGGGATTGTATTAACAAATCCATTCATACGCAAATGCAAAGCGATGAGGTGTATCGTGAAAATGATAGTCGAAGAACTCGTCCAAGTGGGGTGACATAAATACACGAGTCACCGCGTTCAACGGTTTTTTTTCCATAAGGCGAAGAACTCGCCAAGGAGCGGTGAAACGGAGGCCGACTTTATCACGAATACCATGGCCTCATACAGAGAAAACAAGAAGCACGAGTTCAAGTACATGCATTGCTGGAATGTATGTAGGTACGCTTCTAAATGGGCGAGAGTTCCTACTGCTAGCGAATCAACTTTATCCAAAAGGGCACGAACACCCTCGTCCCAAGCTCAGTCTGATGCTCAAGATCAAGAGCTTGATCTAAATTTGGCTGATTTTGATGATTCTCCTCGCCCACCAGGTAGAGTCACGTCAAAAAAGCGGCTTCAAAGAGGGAGATCGGGTTCGACCCCTAGCTCGACCTCGGGTAAAGGGTTGTACACCGACTAGTTGAAAGAAATTAGGGCGAAAATCCACACATTCAATTTCATCAAACAACAAAGGATCGAGATGAGAAAAAATATCCAAGCCGAGTACGATAAAAAAAGCATCTCTAAAAGATAAACGTGAAGATATGAAATTTCTCGTCATGCCCGTTGATCACCTTAGCGGCCCAGAATTGGAATTGACGTTGAAAATGAAACAAGAAATCTTGAAAAAATACGATATGGATAAATGATGAAGTTTTTAATTATTTTTTTAATTTTATGTAGTTTTTTCTTAAATTTATTTGTAGTTTTTAAAAAAATTATATGTAATCTTTTACTTTAGTTAAATGAATTTTTAAATAGTTAAAAAAAATAAACTAACAAATTACACATGACCGGCCCCGCCACACCACACCTTATGAATCCCACTAGTCGATCAATGCCTCTAACACAAGCCCCCACACTCTATAGTATAAATATAAATTAGGGTAGAGTTGGTGTCGCTTTACCACACCCCCTTGGTGTCCCTTTCAAGTACCCCCACCTCCCCCACCCCAAATATATTAGAAAATCTAGATTATCTTATCATGTTCTTGTTTGTTGTTTGTTCAATCAATTGTGATAAAACGTTAATGGCTAGTGTCAAAATGCATTTATGAACTTTTAGACCTTTCACACCAACATCTTTTCACATTTTCGAAGGACTGTTTCATTCTATTTTTGGTATAACTTCAAGCCTCGGGACCTTTCACACCAACATTAATGCACGATCGGCCTTGAAGATATAAACAATCAACAGAAAAAGAGAGAACAAAGAACCTAATAGAACTCAAAAGTTCATAAAATTCTAAGCCTAGGGGATTGATATATCGGCTCTGGCCACCTCAGCATCGTTAGCGCCCCCTACCCATCCACTATTCGCCAAAGGGGGCCGCCATCGATCCTCCGCTAGTCAAGTAACAAGTGCTAAAGGGAGGGGCTTGTGGGACCCGTTGTTTTCAACCAATTAATTATTTCTCTTTATTTTTGTTTTTTGGATTTTTTTTAATAGTGGGCTTTAAAGGGGTTTTAAACTAGGGATGAGCATTTCGTATCAAATACCGATCCCGATCCCGTGCCGTACCGATCCCGAAAATACCATACCGAATTTTTCGGTACCCAAAACAGTATCCACTTTTTGGCATTTTCGGCATCGATATTTTCGGGATCGGTACCGGCAAAATACTGAACTTTACCTTCAAATACCGCTATCGTACCGATAACATACCGATACTGTACCGTACCGACATATTTCGGTATCGGTACCCAGTTTTGGCGAAATTCGGGATCGGAACGGTATCGGGACAGGATCGAGATTTGCTCATCCCTACTTTAAACCATTGCATGCAAGTTAAAGAGAAGAGCTTTAAAGTTCCCTATGTGACATGACGCTGATGTGGCTCTGACGTGGCACTATAAAGCCCCTAGGGGCTTTAAACCACACCCCTCAGCCTAAGGCTATATGATGTGGTGATGACCCAAATGATCACCACCACCCTTCACATCAGCATCATGTCATCTCACCTGGCCATCTTTATCCACTAACCTAATCCACAGTGTGGACCATGACTCCCATGTCATACACTATCACCCCACCAATCAAAATCTCCTAACTAATTTGAAAAGAGTCATGATTGTAATGGATTAAACCATGAGAGCCATCATGATTTGTACAGGAGCGGTATAGCAGTGGTTTCCATGATCCTATATGGCAATCCATAACCCAAACAAACCACTGTCCCCATACCACATAGCCTAATAATCAATAAAATCAGTCCTAAAACATAATATTCATAGGGGTTCAAACCAAGTTAAAGATAAAGATAAACAAACTAAAAAACATCTAAATTTAAATACTCCCGATAAAGCTTCAATTATGCTCCCGCATCAAACATTTTGTTATAGAAGAAAATATCGAATCAATGTTACATTTTTAAAGTTTTGATAACATCGATGTACAATTACCAGGTCAATAGGTTACCATTTTTTCTTTTATTGTTTTATTTTCTTTTAATGCTTATGTTAATGTTTATATGTTCGATGGATTTTATAAAATCAAAACATATTTTAAGCTACTTTTCAATCATCTTGTATGTTCGATTCATAGGTAATGATTTTGAAAGAGTTTCAAAGAGTTGCATGGATTTTTGGAAGATTAGTGAGATCTCGATGGTGCTTTTGTAATTGAATTTTATGAATATTTAAAATTTAGAATTCATTTTTGATGTTGCATCTTTAATTTATTTAGTGGAAGATGGCCTTCATTAGAGACGAGGAAGAAGAATTTTTTATTTGAAAATGTTCATTATCATAAATTTTAGTATTATATTTTAAGGTAAAGATAAAATATAATTATTTATTCAAGTTTAAAGACTAAATACAGAAACATGACCTGCTATATTATTAGGGTAACCTGGTAACCTAGAATTAACATAACATTAGAACAATAAATCAAACTTGAGTGATTTTTGAGAGACAAAATAAGATTGAGTGACTTTAGTGGAACATGTTAAAAACTTGGTTATTATTCTGTAAAGTTACCCCCCTAAAATATTATAAATTATAAATGTAATTGAAGAAGGAATTATCAATCGTGTTGGATTGAACCGGTGACCACTTCAACAAACGACCTTCTATCTTATAGCTTGATAATTTCGTTTCCTAATGTCTGACTGTAAAACAAACACAATCAGCCTCATCATAGGGAGAGGGTTCCCCGTGTGACTATCATCCGACGTGAAAATAATTATATTTTTTTAGAACGAATACTATACTATAAAGTATAAGCATGAGTAAGAGTACGAGAAAGCGAATGAATACATTCCTCATGATATTGTATATATGATAGCACTCATGATGTGGAGTTTTTGTTCTTTTCTGGATGATGTGGAATAAGTAACGAACTTGGGGAGGGGAAATCTGATGCGGCGCTGATGTGGCAAGTTTTGGAGGTTTGTGGAACACTAACATTGGGGGGTTCTCTAACGGAGAATTAGGGTTGATGTCACTATCATGTGGTGTAGATTAGTGATCGACCCATGATTTTTTTTTCATGGATTAACCAAAATTTTAAGGGCAACAATTAAGATTTTTGGCCTAAAAATAACACAAATTTTTTTTTTTTATAAAGCCGGTTGCCAGCTTGCCCCCTTCCTTACTACGCCCAAAATATTAGTGGTTTTTGGGTGGTGGTGGGTTTTTAGGGGTTTTTTTTTTATAGTGGCTTTATTTTTAAGAGCCTTTTTACATTTTTTATTTTAAGGAGTCTTTATATTTGATCGTAATCCCTATTTCTTAATATAAAAAGTTAATTAGAAAAACAATAGTAATAAAAGTAAATTAAAATTTTATTATGTTCCTTGCTTGTACCAAACATTGTATGATTTTTTGGTGATGAATGAAAGTAATTTGACGTTCAAAAAAGAAATCTTTATTATTAATTGTATATTATTTCTTTATTCAACTCGTGTAAAAGAGTAATTTCTGACATATAATATATAATAAACACAAAATTTATAAAATGCGTACCATTGATAAATAATTAAATTCAGTATTTTTGTTTTGCAAGTACTTTATTGTTTTTTTTTTCCAATTTCCATCATGATTTCGTTTGATTTTTATTTTCTCCGTACCTATAACAAACTCAGTCGACAAATAAGTCAAACTTTTTTATCGGTGGTTATTCAATTGACTATTTGACTATTCAATTATAAAGTAGATAACTGATAAACAAAATCAACATAAATCATGGCATGATATAAGGCCTTAAACATATTGTTAACGTTATGTTTGAATCTAAAAGGCTTATGAACAACGACCAAGTACTAGTGCTTTTTGTAAATAAAATAATAATTTACAGCATGTCAATATTATTATTTATATTTATAATAAATAAAAAATAATATATAATTGTATTACTATTTCATCGATTTTTTTTTATAAAATTTCTCATTCAGCTATTTGATCTTTCTCCTCATTTCTATCCAAAATCAATATTATAAACAAATCAGGTTTCAGGTACGCACCTAATTTCTTAATCCATCATCCATGATTCTGACGTCATTTATGAACAATTTTAGATTTATATCATTATATATTCAATGCGTTGATTACCTCGTGTTTTAGGATGCTTAATTTATATCTCTAATGCATTCTTACGTTTATATAGAGATCAATCTTATTTAATAGATGATTATGTTCGATTTAGGGGTGTTTACAGTCCTCATTATTTTTTTAGGGCCGCTGACTTTCGACATGGTTATGGTGTCGGTTAGATCGGCCAAAACGGTTTCAATTTCAAAATTTTCAGTGCGTATTAAGTTCTTTAAATACATGAGTGGTTTACTAATACTATACATAATCAAATGGCAAGATCAGGTACAAATAGGATTTAGCGTGCAAAATGTGCGAACACCTAGCGTAATTATGCTACACACATTTGAACTAGTTTAATAATAATTAAACTACAGTTTACAAGCAAAGTAATATTTATTACGCTACTTGTAATTTGTAGCATAATTATGATTACATTAATTCAAATTTGTTGTAGTGTAATTATAGTATCTACGGAAGTATCACTGCGTTCTTTCTTCTTTCGCTTTGTACACTTTACACGCTAAAACCTTCAAGAATATTATCCTAACACTACATATATTATCCGAACAGTACATATCAATAAGCATTATCTACATGTTACAAGAATGAAAAAAAAAAGTAATAATAATAATAATAATAATAATAATAATAATAATAATAATAATAATAATAATAATAATAATAATAATAATAATAATAATAAAAGTGCATGACATGTTTAGTTTGCATGGGTGGTTTCAAGTTCCAGCTTGAGAACCAAACTGCTATAGTGCTATTGCTATAGTTGTTGGGAGACTGTGAACCGCAGGGCCGGCCCGTAGGGGGCGCGGGGTGAGAGACAACACAAGGCCCAAACCTTTTGAGAGCCCAAATCTTTTTAATTTTGTATAGAATTTACGTCGTATAATTTATAATATATATACACTGAATCGAGAGATAACATAAATCAGCCCTTATACTAGTGGTCACTGCTTAGTTTAAACAAGGAGACGTGTGTTCTAGTCCTGGCATCTACAAATTCTTTATTTTAGTTTTTTTTTAGTAACATTTAATGTTTAATTTTGTCAAGTACATCTTTCCCTTTAATTCACAAATTACTTCCTAAACTTTCCTAAAAATAACTATTTAAATTGCATCCACGTAAATTTTAGTGATTGATGAGTTTATATTAAATGAAGATTTCCGAATAGGGCCCAAATTTTTTATCTCGAACAGGGCCATAAAAAATTGTGATTTTCGAAGACGACCCTGGTGAACCGAACCATATAAACCTTAAAACGACTGTATCGGCTGATTTGCTTCTATTTGTTCTTGGAATCTTTGATCAGATATGGAAGAAACTGTGTTCACATCGGCCATAGAAGGAATGAAGCTTATGAAGTCTGATCATGATGAAATCTTGACTAAACCATTTTTGGATGTCTGCAAAATGCTGCTGCCGATTCTAGGTGCACACTTGTGTCGATATATGTTCTTGTTTTATAATGTAGCTACCTAGAATTGAATCAACACAAATAAAAAATAATCACTCAATCAGTAACTTTGTCACTAGTTCGGTTTCATGGCATGTTTATAAGTTTTGCAAAATTCTTCGGGCTAAAAACGATTATGATTAATGACTGACTATAATTACGGACTACTTGTTTTTTTTTAAATTCAGATAAATTTGGAGCTGCCATGGCTGTGGTGAAATCAGATATAAGTGGAAACATCACGGTATGGTTTCCAAGTTTATGTATATTAACTTCCTTTAACCTTAATGGATTGACATAGTTGTAAGCGCTTGAGTCCCTCTAGCAGAGGTATCATTTGGTTTTCAACCTTGAAGGCTATTTGCCCAACGTAAACAGCGTTTTACACTATTTTACCTGATCCCATAGGTTAGCAAGTTTTAAGGTAGCGGGTTCTCATGGTTAAAGAAAACTTTGTTCACCCATGTTTTTTTACTTGCAGAGATTGGATTCTAAGTATACAGAAAATCCAACTAGATTCAACTACCTATATGCTCTGGTACAAGCCGAAGTTGAAACAAAAACAGCAAAGAATTCATCAAGTTGCACAAACGGGCTTCTTTGGTTGACAAGGTATTATGTTCGGTTCAACATATGCATTAAGTATTATTATGTAACACCCTAGGTAGATCGCGCATCATACGTGGACTAAAAAGATTTTCAGTTCATAAGAACTCCACAGTTAAACGTGCTTAGGTAAGAGTAATTCCAGGGCAGTTGACACCCTAGAAAGCCTCACTCAGGAAAAAAAACAAACAATAAATAAATGCGTAAGCTTTTTGTGAGCAAAACAGACAATATTAGTCAGTATGACATGTCAGATGTTAATAATTTGTAGAGCAATGGATTTCTTGGTGGAGCTTTTCCGTAACTTATACCAACATCAAGACTGGACAATGCAACAAGCTTGCAACGACTCATACGGCAAGACTTTGAAGAAATGGCATGGCTGGATAGCAAGTTCAAGTTTTACGGTAAGTTAATTTTACCTCGTTTTTCCATTGATCAATGCGCGCATCATAACGCGTTGCATAAACTTCCACATGTAGGTTGCCATCAAGCTGGTTCCTGATAGAAAGAAGTTCATGGAAGTCATAGCAAGCAAGGGAGATACGTATGCGGATATGGACAGATTTTGTGAATCGTTTTCACCGGTTCTGGCACAGATTCATAAGTTCCTAGTAAGTCATATCTCTATTCCTTAACCAAAACTAGATTCATTTACCAAATTATATTCTTGTGACATCTCATCGATATTTTTTAGTGGTGTCCGTTGCAGGTTGACGGTTTACTTGTTCAACCTGAACACGGTCCATATGTTTATTTGTGTCTAGAACATTAACCTTAACCTTAACCTTAACCTTAACGTGCATACAGTCAAACTCATGTAATCCAAACACAACATGTTTAACCCATATATATAAAAAGTGGGTTGACACGTTGGTGGGTACGAGTTGTTAAATGATTTGTTAATCAAGTTAGGGGGTTGTAAAGAATGGGTTAAATGAGTCATACGCGGGTTAGCGGGTCGAAGTGTTTTCTTTTTAAATGGGTTAAACAAGTCAACCCAAGCATGAATCATTTAATTAAATAGGTTAACCCGAACATGACTCGTTTAACCTATTTATCTAAACATGTCAAAAGGGTTGTCAGGCAGGTGGATGGTGGGTAATTATCAAGTTCCTTAGAAATAAAGAAACGGGTTCATGGGTCAACCTATTTAACTAAACATGTTGACAAGTTGACCAATTTAATTATACAGGTTAAATAAGTTAACATGAACACATGTTTATTAAACAAGTTAGATATAACAATCTAAAACCTGATTACGTTTGTCTCTTGTTTTGAGTCGTGTAAGAAGTTACACACCCTAAATTTTTTTAACTTTTTTTTTTGTCACTTTGATTTAATATAGCATTCATGTGGCGTGGATTCTATGAAGGCGGCATGATAGAAGAAACATTTAAGGAAGTTTTTATGTCACCATATTGGTCCATTGCGTTACATCTTTTGTTCGCATCATCGTTTTTGACAAGATTTTGTTGGGCATTATTTTTAATCTTCTACTAAATTTATTATTCTATTAGAGATTTTATATATATATATATATATATATATATATGTATCCCTCTTTATTGTTTTCTTCGTTGGCCATGCACCTTAATTTTGAAAACAAACCAAAATAGGATGTTAATATAACTAGAAAGGACAAAGTAAGATCGTTTTATATTTATTTTTGGCAACATGAAAAACTCGAAAGCTCAAGTAAAGTTGGAGTAGATTATGAGGTGAGAGTAGCAAATGTAGAATCGATTCGATACACTTAGAATTCTAGACATCGAATATAAATAGTGCATGAATAAATTCGCACTTAACTGTTGACGACAATGTTGTTAATATCTTCAGTTAGCCATTTGTCGTGTTATATCAAGCTAATAAGATAAAAAATGTTAAAACATACATATTTATCTATGAAAACAAAGGTGGTAGAGCCTTAAGCAAACTGGAAGCACAAACACAAAAACAAACACATACTTTAAGTTTGTTATGAAACACGTTTGAAAAACAAACAGTCTTCTTCTTGCAGACTGCAGAGGTTTGGTCCACCTCTTCTATTACAGAGGTCTGTAGTTGTGGTCCGCAGACTGCAGACGTTTTACCTCTGAAAAAACAAACAACACCTAAGTCTTTAAGAGAGTAGAAACTTAGCAGGAAACCTCAGGTTTTGAAGATTAAAATAAGAGTTAAATGCTTGGTTGGTCCCTGTAGTTTGAAAATATTGCAGATTTGGTCTTAGTGGTTTAATAATTACATACTTGGTCCCAGTGTATTTCATTTTTACACTCGGGTGGTCCTTATCATTAACCTAGGTTAGATTTTTTTAGTTAAGTGTATGTGAAATGACATATTTGCCCCTCAACAATTAAGAAAACTAAAAATATATGAATTACAATTATTTAATAAATTCAAGTAGGTCCCATTTCCTACCCCTACCCAACTAAAAATATATGAATTACAATTATATATTTTTAGTTTTCTTAATTGTTGAGGGGCAAATATGTCACACCCCCAAAATCTACATGCGGAGTACTACCGCTTGGAGGCGTGACTGACCAGGATCCAGCCACCAATCATATTGAACAAACATATAAGTAGCTATAAAAATCCAACCAATACAATTGGTGTTCAAATAAAACATAGTTTAAGTTGCAAGCGGAAGCATAAGCGTTTAAAACCAAAACATAAGTTTAATTGTTTCAAAGTTTAACATGGCACCCAGCTGTCCATGTCCCACAACGACTCTCTTCCATGCAAGCTCCAGCTAAGTACCTATTGACCTGCAAAGCATGTAGTAACGAGTCAACAACAAGTTGAGTGAGTTCACGGTTGGGTGTTCGTTTTAAGTTGTTTCGAAAACAGTTTCCTTTATCTGGCATCCTGCCGTGGGGGTTACCCCATAGTTACAAACGTGACTTGTTTATTCCCGGTTACTCTGGCAATCCAGCCGTGGGGGCTACCCCGTGTTAGTTATCTGGCATTTCGGCCGTGGGGGCTACCCCATGTATACACTAGACTCGTTACCATATCGACTGCTGACTGTAGTCATGTTTATGTGCCCTGAAACCGTCAATGTCTATCATCATTGACGTGCCCCAGATCCATTAGTTCACGCCCGTCCTCTGCGGCACGGTGTGAGGTTTGTCAGACCTAAATAGCGCTATCTAACTAATGACCCGCTCGCCATTGGCCCGGCGATTAAGTCGATATAAAAATGAGGGACTTCGTGATAGAGTTTTGGTCTAGTACGAGTTATCTGTCCGTGAGGACGAGGAATTACATTCCTGAACCAATACTGTCCTACCCAAGGAGGACGAGGAATCCACGTTCCTTAACCCCATTCCCAACCCAGGGAATCCCATGCTTTGTAAAGGGTGTGAACTCACCTTGGTTTGCTCGGCAGATACACAGAAAGTCAATCAAGTTGTAAGTGGTCAACTACGTCCTAACATAGATACCATTCAAGTCAGGTTCATACCAAGTAGTGCACGTATTTTCTACACGTATTCATACACAAGTAACGATCATGGCATACACGTTTATCATGGCAGTTCAACAACAGTGCACAACATACTCAATTAACAGTAGCACATGCGGCCCATCTGTTCGGCCCAATCACTTAGGCCCGTAACAGTGTGAAAGTCCAAATAGCGTGCACATGTGTATGGTCTCGAGTCGAGACTGTGCGGTCTCTAGTCGAGACTGTGCGGTCTCGAGTTATACCTACGAGTTCTCGAGTCGCAAACTGAGGTGGTCTCGGGTCATGCATGTATTGGTCTCGAGTCGCAACTGGACTCGCAAGAATGGTCTCGAGTCATGAGGTTTGTGTGCTGATCAAGTGTGGTCTCGAGTCGAGACTATAGGTTCTCGACTCGCAACTTGTGTCGAAACCGGGGATCTCGAGTTGTCATGTGGTGGTCTCGAGTCGAGACCGGAGGTCTCGACTGGACATCTGCTGATTCTGCACAGTGTACTTAACCAATGGAATTTCATGTTCATGAGATTATGTACTATCCAATGATATTTCATAAACATGTTTCCTTGTCTAACTATTTACTAAAATGGATCAAACAAGTATTTTCAAATATTCAAGACACCTTCATATCATATTCATGTTGTTCTTCATATATTCATCATGTTCATCAAATACTCATAACACAACAACCCTTATTCGAACACATTTTGCATTTTTCGGACAAGAGTTATAATACCTAAACTAGATATCAAGCTCATCTTGCAAACAAAACATCTATTCTATAATCCTCATGAATCGGATAATCATTATCATTCCTTTATCATACAACAATCTATACCTTTATTAAAGAGGTCATGTTCATAATAAATGTTGTAACTAAACATGTATCATCTAACCACCAAGAACTCATTAAATCCACAAACACCTTGTCCTATTCAAACGCTAGCCACGGTACATATTATCACATAATCCACACTTTAATCATGTATAAAACTTATCAAGCAAACATATTATCAAATAATCTTCATCATACATCATCATCATCAACCGAAGTATAACCACACAATATGAAACACTTACCGGTTCAAGTATGGGGTTCAAAGGTGTGTATGAAGCTTCCAAATGGGTGTGTGTGTGAGCCGATCCAAGAGCTCCTTTGTCGGTTGAATCCGAGAATGAAGGAGAAGAATGTTGTGGCTTAGGGTTTTAGTGAGGGAGGATGGAGAGTGTGTGTGTGTAGAGGAGTATGTGTGTTGTTTGCCCAAAAATGACAAGTGTGGCTATCACTAAGGATTATATACTTGTTCCACAATGGTGCACCCTAATGGGTTTTCGGATGGATCAAATGGCCCGACCGGCCCAAATAGTTACACTACTCGAGACCGAGTGGTCTCGAGTTGGGTTCTTGTGTTTCGGGTGACATACATATACGCACACAATTAAACGCAACACATAATCACATGAAAGGTTCACTTATCATTAATCACACAAGTTGACTAGTCACACGTTTAAGCATGTTACATCGAGATACAAGAAAGGTTCTAAATTTCGAGTTGTCACATCATCCCCAAGTTGAAAGAAATTTCGTCCCGAAATTTGGTAGGCACTCACTGAGGAAGCTAGTTAAGTCGTATGGTTTTCCCGGTTTTCCTGGGGTGTCACATCCACCCCCCGTTGATCTGGAATTTCGTCCCGAAATTCCGTAGCTTCAGCCTCAGTAGTGGGTGTACTGTTTGCGAACAGTTGGGGATACTTTTGTTTCATCTGGTCTTCGCGCTCCCAGGTGAACTCTGGGCCGCGACGTGAGTTCCAACGAACTCGAACGAGAGGTATTCTAGTGCTCTTGAGGACCTTAACATCCCGGTCCGTGATTTCAACTGGTTCCTCGACGAATCGTAGCTGCTCGTCGATAGTGAGTTCCTTCAGAGGAACTATGTGGGTCTCATCTGACAGACACTTCTTCAGATTCGACACGTGGAAAACGTTGTGAACTGCACCGAGTTCTGCTGGTAAGTTCAGTCTGTAGGCCACCCTGCCTATTTTCTCGATGATTTCGAAAGGTCCAACGTATCGTGGGTTAAGTTTGCCTCGTTTACCAAAACGAACCACACCCTTCCAGGGTGAAACTTTGAGTAGTACCCGCTCCCCAACCTGGAGCTCAAGTGGTTTCCTGCCCTTATCGGCGTAGACTTTCTGACGGTCACGAGCTGCCGCCATGCGTTTTCGTATTTGGGCGATTTGTTCGGTTGTGTCTACCACATGTTTTGGACCAGTGATCTGACTATCCCCCACCTCTGCCCAACAAAGAGGTGACTGGCATTTACGTCCGTACAATGCCTCAAACGGAGCAGTTTTAATGCTGGTGTGGTAGCTGTTATTATACGAGAATTCCACAAGTGGCAGATGCTTTTCCCAGCGGTTGCCAAAGTCGATTACACATGCACGAAGCATGTCTTCTAAGGTTTGAATAGTGCGCTCGGACTGCCCGTCCGTCTGAGGGTGATATGCTGTGCTCATGTCTAATCGTGAGCCAAAGGATTTGTGCATTGCTTGCCACAGTTCTGAAGTAAATCGTGCATCACGATCTGAGATAATAGAGGTGGGCACCCCGTGCCTCGAAACAACTTCCTTGAGGTATATGTATGCTAGAGTGGAGAACTTATCCGTTTCCTTGATAGCCAAGAAGTGAGCAGACTTTGTGAGTCGATCCACGATCACCCAAATAGTATCATTTCCGCGCTGAGATCTAGGTAGGCCAGTAACGAAATCCATGGAAATTTGCTCCCATTTCCATTGTGGTATCTCTGGTTGTTGGAGTAGGCCTGAGGGTTTCTGGTATTCGGACTTGACTCTCGCACAAGTCAAACACTTGCTGACGTAAGTTGCTATGTGGGCCTTCATGCTAGGCCACCAATACGTAGTTTTGATATTGTGGTACATCTTATCCGAACCAGGGTGTACCGAGTAGCGAGACTTGTGTGCTTCATCCATCACAAGCTCTCGTAGGTTGCCATAGAGTGGGACCCAAATGCGCCCCGTTACGTAGTAAGCACCGTCTTCCTTCTGTTCCATGCGTTGCCTTGAGCCGCGTAGGGCTTCAGCCCTGACGTTTTCTGGTTTCAATGCTTCTATCTGAGCGTCTCGTATTTGGGAGGGAAGACTAGAATGTATAGTGAGCTGCAAAGCTCGCACGCGCTTGGGCGTAGTGTCCTTCCGACTAAGGGCGTCAGCCACAACATTGGCCTTGCCAGGGTGGTACTTGATTGCACATTCGTAATCGTTTAATAACTCGACCCATCGTCATTGCCGCATATTCAGTTCCTTCTGCTTGAAGATATGCTCGAGGCTTCTGTGGTCGGTATAAATGGTGCACTTGGTACCGTATAGGTAATGTCGCCATATCTTAAGTGCAAAAACAACAGCTCCCAGCTCTAAATCATGTGTAGTGTAGTTCTTTTCATGAAATTTGAGCTGGCGTGAGGCGTAAGCTATAACTTTATCTCGTTGCATTAATACACAACCAAGACCCTGAATTGATGCGTCACAGTAGACCACGAAGTCATCTGTGCCCTCTGGCAATGAAAGGATAGGTGCGCTGCAAAGTCTATCCTTTAGATGCTGAAATGCTAACTCCTGTGCGTTTCCCCATTGATAAACAACGCCTTTCTGCGTTAGTGTGGTAAGAGGCTGTGCAATCTTAGAAAAATCCTTAATGAATCTCCTGTAGTAACCTGTCAAACCCAAGAATTGGCGAATCTCCTTTGGTGTACGAGGTGCAGGCCAGTTCTTAATCGAGTCTACCTTGGATGGATC
>JARYGA010024425.1:0-35207 GCA_030545235.1 Helianthus tuberosus | reverse complement strand
TTAATGAGGAGAGAGATTGTCAGACAGACACGGGGCCGTGCCCAGCGGACACGGGGCCGTGTCCAGCTCTCTGTTCAGCCTATAAATAGGAGGGCTTGGATTCATTTCATCTCATCCCTTGGCACACCACCTCTCTCACACTTCATCCACCACCCACCACCATCACAACACCATCATCCACCACCATCATCCATTGTCCATCGTAGAGTGTGTGAGTCATCTCGGGATCCAAGATTGATCGTAAGAGTTCTTGACAATCAAGGCCATGTTTGCCTAAGTCTCTTACATCACTTGGTGAAGACAAAGTGTCTAGTATAATACTTTTTATTTCTAATCTTTTGCACTTTTTATTTGGTTTTGTATTAATGACTTTAATAACTAGTTACTTATGTTGAAGGTGATCTTTCCTTATCGTTTGTCCGTGGTGTCTTGGCATTATTTTACTGTCTATATAAAATAAAGGATTTTCACCATTCATATCTCCACGGTCTATATGGAGATATGTTGGCTACCTGGTCGGGGGTTAAGGGAACGGTTTGGTAAAGGTCTTGCCATTGTTCAGCGTTTAGAGGTCCTGCAATGGACCTGGGTCAAATTTAGTAGGATCTCCTTCAATACTTCACGGTATTGGATGGCAGGGGTCCAAACTCTTTGATCCCCTCATAAGTTAACTACTATTAATACTATAACCCGGCTATTTAGGACTGTATCCCTGCTGACTCAGACTACTTAGCCGAGGGTAACGTCACCGCCAAAAGCGGGGCCTACCACAATACTGCATTAATAACTTAATTCATTATCTTCCAATAATCCACCCTTTTAGGATTGTATCCCTGCTGACTCAAACTACTGGGGTGAGGGTAACGTCATCTTCAAAAGAGGGGCCTACTACAATAACTAAGATAATCTCTTAATTATGTGCAAAAGTGTGGAAATAATCAAAGGTTATACTAGATACGAGTCGGAACCAAGTGATTCATCTTGTCTATCTGTTTTTTCTTTTATTTTTATTTTCAGCATTTTAGTTAGTTTTTAATTTTCTTAGTTTAAAACATTTTTCTAAACTTTTATTTTGGTTAGACGTTGAGGATAAACCGGTACTAAAAGCTCTTGTGTCCTTGGACGACCTCGGTATCTTACCAACGCTATACTACACTCAACGATGGGTGCACTTGCCCATATGTGTGTTTAGTGTTAGTGAAATATCGTGTTTTATAAATTTAAAACTTGGCTAAAATAAGTGTTAAAAAGGGCTTAAAATATACACCTAAAATAAGTAACACTTCGCACGCATCATCTTCCATCAGTCTTTGACATTGGGCAGTAAATGCAAGGCAGCAGTTGTAGGTCAGCACTTAGTAAGATCAGCAGATAGGAGGCCAGCAGATATGAAACCACTTTCAAGGGGAGAGATTTGTATGAACCAACTGTAATCGTCTGCTTATTCTAGATCCACTACTCTGATCCAGTTTTGGCTTTAATTATCTGTTCCTCTGATAGGGTTCAATCCCAACAATCTCCCCCTGGAACAGATAATGCCAAAACTCTTCATTATTTGTGGAAGACTTTATTGCCTCATCAACAGTTCCCTTATCTGACCTTTAAATTGTAATTCGAAGTCTAGGGCATCTGTATCTTCATCATCCCTGCTAAGTGGAAGATCAAGGAGATCCTGCAAATCTTCAAGACTCAGGCCAAGAGCTTGTTCCCTTGATATTTTCTCCACTTCTCCACCAGACCTGAGCAAAGTCAATACGCAGGTCTGTTTGTCAGTTTCCCACTTTTGTATTTTTGAGCCTGGTGGGTTTCTTGGGAGATGTTTATTAGCAGAAGTATTTGGTGAGGCTGGCCTGTTCATGACTGACTGAGCAGCACTTGCAGATTGTTCCAATTCAAGATCTTCTTTTATCATTACTTCCGTGCCTGCTTTTACAATGGCATCTCCAGCTAAAAGATCTTGAATTGTTTCCATACTAAACTGGTTTTTGCTCCTTCTTTTGTAGATGGCAGCACCAGCTGGCGCAGTGGTTCTTTTGACTTGCAGCTTTGGAGGTCTTTTAGAAACCTCTGCTTTAGAATAGTCAGGCTTTTGAGGAACATTTGGGTCTTTCTTTCTTAGTTCCTCCAACCTTTTGTAGGTGGCCCTGACTCTATCTTCTCCCCACTTTGTCACAGAGTTCTTTGACCCATAATCAGCTGCAATCAGCTCCTCTTTCATTTTCCTCAACTCTAACATCTTCTCAGCTTCAAATTGTTTGAATTTTTCAGGAGGAGTCTGCTTGACCTTATTTTTAATCATTCCTTGAATCCTGGCTGCTTCTTTTTCAAGCTCAGGAATGGTCCAGTCCTTGTACATGTGTTTCTCCCCCTTGTATTTCTTGTAGGTCGTGATGTTTTCAATGTAGTCTTTTCTCAAGGACTCATCTGCCCTTTCTGAAATTTGCTGACATACATTTTTAGCAAAACGCTCCATAGCATTGACCTGTGAGAGTAAAAACTGATAGTTTTGTTGAAATTCTCTATCAGATTTCCCTTTTCTGTTTTTTATTGCAATATCCTCTGCTTGTTTGGCCTTGAGTTTCAAGTATTCTTCAATATTGTTAGGCCTGGGATATCCTGCAATTGATGGCAAACTCCTTTTGGCTGGGTCATCCTCATGATAAAATGATTTTATTTCTTCCCTAACTGCAATGAGTTCTAGAGGAAATGAGACACCAGCAGGAGGTAGTGGTTTTAAAATTTGAGCTGAAGAGAGAGGTATGGGTTTTGGAATAGTGACAAGTGATAGGGATTTTGAAGATGTTGGTGGTGGTGAAGGTGAATCATCATCTGATATATAAATCCTTCTCCTTTTTGTTTTAGAAGAAGCAGATGATGTTTTGGGTGGATCAATGGTGGTAGATTTTATGGCAGTGGTTTGTGATTGACTAACAGTTGTTGAAACAACTGGTGTTTCAACCACTGTTGTCATTACAACAGATGTTTTAACATCTGTTGTCTTCTGCTTTTTGTCAGCAGGTGAAAGTGGTGGTGAAATGGTTTTTGATGGTGACAGTGGTGGTAAAATGGTGGTTGTGGTGTGTGTTGAGGTGGTGTGTGTTGAAGAAAGAACAGACGTTGAAACCACTGAGGTACCAGCAGTAGTTGATACAGCAGGAGTTACAACAGCTGTTTGGATGGAGGTTTGATGCTGATGGCTTTTGGATGGTGGTTTTGGAGGCTTTGGAAATCTGGATGAGGTGGACTTAGGCTTCCTTTTTGTCTTAGGATTTTTAGTATCCTTTGAACTAGAACAACCCTGCTCATACAGCTCCATGAAAGCTTTTTTCTCCTCATTCCACCTTGAAATATCCTTTGCCATTCTATCTCTTTTTACACTTGCTACTCCTTCATCAAGTGCTTCTTGAGTAGCATCAACCTTCTTACTACCATCTGGCACAGGAATTTTTCTGGTCATAGCATCCTTTTCAGGTTCAATGTAGAGACCATCATCTATTCCTTTCTTCTTCCACTCCTGAATTTTCTCCCCCTTTTTGGCATTATCGTCTGGGAGTTGATCAATGAAAAGTACTGTTGGAGGAGCAGTGCCAGTGGTTTGCAGAATCTGAGTTTTGAGAGCCTTCAGATCAGCCTGAGTGTTCTTGAACCTTGACTCCATTGCATTTCGCAGCTGTTGGACATGTTTCTCATGTTGCTGATCTGCTAATTGTGCTTGTTGATGGAGAAAAGGTTGAAACAAATTCCAGAGCTCATTTGTAGCAGATGCCCTTTGTGGAGCAGGTGCTTGAGATGGAACAGCAGTTGATTGTACCTTTTGTACTTGTAACACCTGTTGTAGCATATCTTTGAGTTCTGCAACAGAGTTATCAAGTTTTTCAATACGATCCGTCAATTTCTGGTACTTTAAATCATCACCCAAGTTAATGGGATCATCTGATTTCCCACTAGCAGTGGTTTTATCAGTAGTTGATGTAGGAAGTATACTCCAAACATTAACCACTGATGCCCCTTTGTCTTGGTACTGGGGTCTTCTTCCTTCAACACTTGACAACCTTTTGATGGTTCCAGTAGGATAAATAAATCCACTGGTGGTTGGCAGAGGTGCTATATAAGGAATTGCCTCCAAGGAAGTCTTATTAATGTAACCACTGTCCAAATGTAACCCAGTGGGTGTAACAATTGTAGTGGCTGCTTCACTTGGATTACCACCAAGAGTTACTTGTAACTCAAGGGGTCTAACCTCCTCAGGTTGTGTTGGTGGGTTAGCAAAGATTGATACAGCAGACCCAGTCAGTGGTTGAGGCATATTCTCATTGATAGGTGATTGAGAAGGACTGGTTAATGCCTGGTTCAAATCAATTGCATCCAACAGCAGTTTAGTTGGTGGGGGAATTGTGGATGTGAAGGGTGGTGTAGAAAGTGGAGTTGCCCCGGGTATTGAGCTGTGGATGATAGAAACGACTGTTTCCAGAGCATCATGATTTGGAGACCCTGTTTGTACAACCTGTTCTTTTTGTGAAGAAGCAGGAGGAGTTGTGGTTATGGGTTGAGATATTTGTACCAACTGTTGTGAGGAAGTAGCAGCAGTGGTTTCTTGTGACATTTGTGTTGTCACAGGAAGAAGCTCTGGTATCTCATCCTCCAGAGTTGCCTTTTTGATGGGTTTTGTGGGTTTTTGAGTTTTTCTTTTTGGCTTTTTGGAGATTTTAGGTGTGGGTTTCAAAGCAGTTGTGCTGCTGCTTTGATCACCTTGAGCAGTGGGCTCAGCAGCAGATGCCTGAGGAGCAGTTGTAACTGCTAAAATCTGCTCAGGCACCTCTGCTTGTGTTTTGCAAGGTGCTAACATTCTTGAAAAAGTTTCAGTTGTTAAATTGTTTATTTGAGTGGAATCACCTTGGTTTATTACAGCTAAATCATCCTTACTGGATTTCTTTGCAAAATAGTAACTTAAAAACCTTGGAAACAGTAAGAATGATTTTGTTTCAACATTATTAACCAAATCTTTAAAAATTTCCCGAGAATAGTTAAAATTTTCTCCTTGAAGAATTACATATCCCAGATTTTGAATCTTTAAAGGGATTTCATTGAAAGAAGTGGTTTTGTTTGAAACACATAGTAGGAGGGTATGAAATAAAAATCTGGTTGTAGAAGGAAAATAACCTTTTTCTAAGGTAATTTTCTTCATCATTGTGGCTTCATACCCTCTCTCAATGAAGTCAGTTTGCAACTCGTTTTTAGTGAAAGAAATTTTACCTTCTTGATCATTGAGTTGAAAGACCTCTGAAATGGATTGTGGTGTGATTTGGACAGCTTTACCCTTTATAGAAGAGTTTATGGTGGTTGCAGTGTCTCCTTGTTTTTCAAGGGTTGCATTCTTCCAGAACTCCCTTTGGGTTGCCAAATAGATTGGTGCATCGGCGGTGAACAAAGATGATTTGGAGGAGGGTTTTGAAGATGACTTCGATTTTGTCATTTTGAAGATGAATGATCGAAGAAATTTGTGAGAGATGAGAAGAAAAACTGCTTTGAGAAGAGAATTTTTAAGAATTCAATTCGACAGTAAAACCCTGTTTTGGTGGTGAGTGGGGGATTTTATAGGGAAGAAAGTGAATGCTGAGGTGGCAGCCGTTACAAAAGGACTGACCACTATGTACTGCCCACGTGACAACCCCTGGTGAAAGTGAAGGACAGTACTTTTGTGAAAGTGACTGATGAAGGCAGTGGTATGAAAGCAGTGGATGATTTTCACTATCAGTGGATAGCATATCAGTGGATAATACACTGCTTTTGAACAACAAAGTTTATCAAAGGAATGAGAGAACAGGGATTGACTTTCAGCAGTGGACAGACTTTTAAAGTAGAGCAGACTTTTGAACAATCAGTGGTTAATGGCAGACTTTTAAGGATTTTAATGAAAAATATCATTTTTAGCTATTTTTAAGGATGGAGTTTGGATTTTCTGAAAAAATTTTGTTGCTTTTATTCATAGAAAAACAAGATGTTGCTTGTTATTCCATGTTCAGCATCCCAATTCTAGAGATCAAGCTTTCAAAAGTGGCCGTATCAAGTGCTTTTGTTAGCACATCTGCCAGCTGATCTTTAGTTGGGACATGATGCAGAGAAATCAAACCTTTTTTCATAGCAATCCCTCACAAAGTGATGTCTGATGTCGATGTGTTTGGTAGTTGAATGGGAAACTGGATTTTTGATGATATTTTCTGCTGCCTGGCTATCCAACATGAGTGGTGTCTTTAAGACAGTGATACCAAAATCCAGTAACTGATTTTGAAGCCACAGGAGTTGGGCTGTACAGCTTGCAGCAGCAATGTATTCAGCTTCAGCAGTGGATGTTGAAACAGCTGCTTGCTTTGCCATGAAACTAAGCAATCACCTAGAAACTGGCACCCTCCTGATGTGGACTTCCTTGTGGTGTGACATCCAGCAAAGTCACTGTCTGAGAAACCTGAAAGCTTGATGTTCCCATTAGCTGGATACCAGATACCAAGTGTGGGAGCACCTTTTATGTATCTGAAGATCCTTTTTACAGCAATGAGATTTGATTTTCTGGGAGCTGATTGACTTCTTGCACAGACACATGTTGCAAACATGATGTCTGGTCTAGATGCAGTTAGGTACAATAAAGACCCAATCGTGCTTCTATAAAGTGTTTGGTCAATCAACTCATCCTTTTCATCAGACATGACCAACTTATTTGTTGCCATGGGTGTGTTGCATGGTTTACAATCATTCATATCAAATTTGGTTAAAAGTTCTTTAGCATATTTGCTTTGATGAATGAAAGTTCCATTTTGCAATTGCTGTACTTGGAGACCAAGAAAGCATTGCAGCTCACCCATTGCACTCATTTAAAACTCTGCTGTCATGAGTTCTCTAAACTCTTCACACATTGAGTTACATGTGCTTCCAAAAATAATGTCATCCACATAAATCTGGACAATCATTAAATCCTTCCCTCTCCATTTTAAAAACAATGTTTTATCAATGGTACCTCTTTTGAAACCATTTGAGAGTAGGAAGTTGGAAAGAGTTTCATACCAGGCCCTTGGTGCTTGTTTCAGGCCATACAAGGCTTTGTTTAGCCTGTAGACATGATCTGGATAAAATGGATCCTCAAAACCTGGAGGTTGAAAAACATATACCTCTTCTTGAATTGTACCATAGAGGAAAGCACTTTTGATATCCATTTGAAACACCTTCATCTTGTGGTTGACAGCAAAGGCCAGGAACAGTCTAATTGCTTCTAATCTTGCAACAGGGGCAAATGTTTCATCATAATCAATCCCCTTTTCCTGTCTGTAACCTTGAACCACAAGCCTGGCTTTATTCTTGACAACAATACCCCTTTCATCAGTTTTGTTCTTGAAGACCCACTTTGTGCCAATGGGACTAACCTCTTCTGGCAGTGGTACAAGCTCCCATACCTGTTGTCATTTAAACTGTTGGAGCTCCTCTTGCATGGCTTCTACCCAGCTGTTGTCTTTCAGTGCCTCTTGGTACTTGACTGGCTGATGGAGTGATAGAAAACCAGCAAAAAGACAAATGTTTTGGGTTTGGCTTCTTGTGAGCACCCCTTCATTTATGTTGCCAATAATTTGATCAGGTGGACGAGATCGCAAGAAGATTAAATCTCCTTGGTATGGTATGATGGCATTGGTTGGTGAAGGCTGCAAATGTGTATCATCTGAGCTAACCACTGCTGGGGACTTTGATGATCCAGCAGTGGCTTCAAAAGGTGGTGGAATAGGAGGTAATGAAGTGGACAACTGCTGACTTTTATCCACTATTTGAGGACTTTTGTCAGCAGTGTTTGAGGATGTGGAAGCAGTGGGTGATGGGCTACTTTGGTCAACAATTGTTGAGGTAGCAGTGGTTGAGCTTTAACAACTGTTTTGAACAGCTGGTGCTTTTCCCTTTGTGGCAGACGTTTGAGGGATGATGATTTCATACCCATAGTCTGGTGTTGTATCCTCTGATGGACCTGCACTGTTAGTCTTGACAACAGTATTTTCAAAAGTAAATTTTTCAAGATCAAACAGATCTGCAGGGTTTGTTGGGATTTTCATTGATGAAAGTTCATTGAACTTAACATTCAAAGTCTCCTCCACTGCCTTGGTCCGTGTATTGAACACTTTGTAGCCCTTGGCAGTGGTTGAGTATCCCAGATGATAACCACAATCAATTTTGGCTGCAAATTTTGAAATGGAATCTTTTAAGTTCAAAATAAAGCATGGGCAGCCAAACACCTTGAAGTATGAAATCAGTGGTTTAATTTTATACAGAATTTCATAGGCAGTCTTTTTGTGCCTGAGGTTTATTAAAACTCTGTTCTGGACATAGCAAGCAGTGTTTACTGCCTCTGCCCAGAAAGTTAAAGGCAAACCTGAATCTGCAAGCATGGTTCTGGCAGCCTCAATCAGAGTTCTATTCTTCCTTTCCACTACCCCATTCTGCTCTGGTGTTCTAGGGATACAATCCCTTTCTTCACACAGAAGGCATCCAACTCCCTATTTTTGAATTATGTGCCATTGTCACTCCTGAAGCTTTTCACTGGAAGGTCAAATTGCTTTTCAACCTGTGTTACAAAGTCTTGCAAAATGCCTGCAGTCTCATCTTTTGAGTGTAAAAAGAAAGTCCATGTAAACCTAGAAAATTCATCAACAATAACCAAACAATATCTTTTCTTTTTGAGGCTCATGACTTGAACTGGGCCAAACAAATCCATGTGTAGCATTTGCAAACACTGGGTTGTTTTGGACTCTTCAATGGACTTGAAAGAACTTTTATGTTGTTTTCCTTTTAAACAGGAAATGCAATGTTCAGGACATGAAAACAATTTTTGTGGTAGGCCTCTCACCAAACCATTTTTTGAAATTTTTGTGATTGTCTTAAGATTTGTGTGCCCTATCCTTCTGTGCCAAAGTTCTGTCTCTTTGTTAGAGGCAGCTGAGAACAGACAGGCATCAGCGCTGGGACACTCTTTTGACATGTCAACAACATAAACATTGCCACTTCTTTGAGCAACAAGTTTAGTTTGACCAGTTTTGATTATTGCTTCAATCTTTTTGACCATTTCTGGTCCAACAATCCTACAACAGTCTTTTGTGAAGAATGACCCAAATCCCTTGTCACTCATTTGGGATACACTCAGAAGGTTGAATTTTAGATTGTCTATTAGATTGACATTTTCAAATTTTACATTCCCAGATTGTACTGTACCAGACCCCAGAACTTTCCCTTTACTATTATTCCCAAAGGATATATCACCCCCTCCATGGATTTTAAAGTCTTTGAGGAGGGCTTTACATCCTGTCATGTGCCTGGAGCCTCCACTATCTACATACCAAAGACTATCAAAGCATGCAGAAGCTCCGTGCACATGAAGTAAAAGGATTAGTTCATTAAGGTCTCCAAAGCCAACAAGGCTTTGGATGGGGTCTCAACAGTGTCTGGGATGGATGTAGAATGGTGGACAGTGGTTAGGTCAGGGGTTTGAACTGTTTTAGGACAGTGTTTCTCTAACCACTGTTGTGGGTCCTGACCAATCATCTGCTGGTAACCAAAAGGATGCCTGTTCACTTTGGGTTTAGAGGGCTTTTTGTAGGCCTCATAAACGTGTGGAATCCTTTGGTAAGACTGTTTTTCCTTGCCTTTTCTGAATTGATTAGCAGGGGGTGCATCAGTAACCTGAACATTTCTTTTGACAAATGTTTGGTTCAGCTGTTTTGTAACAGCTATTTGAACTGGCACAAACAGTGGTTGTTTCTTGGTGAATTTGACAGATGTTGATGATGATGATGGACTCAAGGATGTTTTAGCAATGTACTCATTCTTTTTCACATCAAAGTTTTTGAGATACACACATGCTTGAGTTTTGTGATTTGTTTTACCACAGACAATGCAACCTTCAGCTGAAATAATGACACTTGTTCTATTTAAATCATAAGCTTTTAAGTGGAAACAATCTTTTGTTAGATGATTCCTTTTCTCACAGAATTCACAAAACAAGTTATCAATTTTTTCTTTCTTCTTTCTCTTTTCAGACTCCTTTGCAGCAGAGGTTTTAACCACTGTTGGGATGTCCTTGAGAGGTATGACTTTAGCTTTTGGAGCCTTGACACCATCAGTTGATGTAAAGTCCATTGGCTTGAAATTCTCAAGAATGTCACACTCATCAGACCATTTTGGTTTAAACTGGTATTCTTCAAGCTCCTCAAAAGTAGAGGATCCCATTGGTCTGTCAAGTGTGATTTTGTTACCAAGTTTGTCAGTGATTTTCACTTCTTGGCCATTCTTGTTTGTGGGGATGAACTCAGTGGTTACATCAGTGGTTTGATCAGATTTTTCAAAAGCAGTGTTTTCATCATCATGTTTTCTATAGCCAACCCCAAATTTCACATTGATTTTTCTCTGTTTTTCAAGCATAACCTCATATCCTCTCCAGGATTCCACCCATCTTTCACAAGTAATCTGGGTGGATTCCAACTCCTTTTTGCAAACTTGGTATTTTTCTACCATAGTTTGAAGTTGGGTTTTGGTTATGCTTTGCTCTTCTTTTAGACAACTGATTTCTTTTTCCTTTTCAGTCAATTTGTTTTTAAGTTCTTTTAAAGACTTTTCAAATTTGACCTCATCAGTCAAAATTTTATCCCGAAGGTTTTCATTCACCTCTTTGATGTTAGCAAAAGCAATTATGCAATTGTCAGAACACAGTTTTTCAAGAACTTGAGGAGATACCTTGGCAGCTGCCATCATTGCACAATCACATTGATGATCTTCTTCATCATCAGCTTTCACCTTCTTTTCACCAGCCTTTTCTTCTTTCTCTTCTTCTATGTCCTCTACGGACCATGGATCTGTCATTGGTTCAATCAGGGTACCTGAACTTTCTCCCAACAGTAGTTCACCAGCCACAGCAGTAACCACTGCTTCAGTCACCTCTTCCACTGTTTCAAAGCTCTGCTGTTCCTCCTCAGTTTCAACCCCCTCCTGTATTGACTCTAATGCCATTAAACAAAACTCATCATGAGAAGAATCATTAGAAGCATAGAGTGCAAAATTTTCATCACTAAGATCTTCAGGCATACTGCTCCAGTCAACAAACCCTTGAGTGAAAAAACTTTGTTGATCTGGTTGTGCTGCTGCTGGAGCAGTGGTTTGAGGTGCAACAGGTTGCACTTGTACCTGTGGAGCAGGGGTTTGAACATATTGGATTTGTGGAACAGTAGTTTGGACATAGTGTACTAGCACAGGGGCAGCAGCATAGTGAGCAGTGTTCACTTGAGCTGCTGGGGTATACTGGGCATAGTGCACAGTGCTTTGGTTTTGAGGTCTAGGATTTGAGCTAGGATGAGTAATTATGGGACCAGTAGTTTGACTCCTACATTCCCTAGCGAAATATCCCAACCTATTACACTTGTAGCACTTGATTTTCGATTTATCCAACCCAACCCTTAGATTCCCATGCAACCCTGGGAATTTTCGCCCTGTTCTTTTGTAAAATTTGCTAGTTCTAACACTTAGCAAGGCCAGTTGGTGCAAGATGTCCATTTCCTCTAAGTCAGTGGGATCGAAATGTTGTAAATCATTGAGTTCAAAGCTTAGATTGTCTGACATCTGGTTTTCGTTTGCAGTGAATGCATAATTTGCAGAGTGAGGATCAGGGTTGTTGAAATTTGCACCAACAGTTATGTCAATGAAGTGATCATAACCCTGATCCTTACCACTGCTCCCAGATTCTTCTTGACCCAGAAGAGCAGTATTACCGAAAGTGTAATCATCGGTAACTTTTCCTGACTCTTGTAACCTCCTTTTCTGGTTCAACTCCTTTTCGTAGGTCAGGAGTCGACCGTGGAGTTGGGTCAAGGTCAGATCCTTGAATTCAGGTGAGTTTCGAGCGACAAAAACTATGGTGTCCCATTTTTCTGGCAGTGACCTGAGGAACCTGCTATTTTGAGTTGAGTTTGTAAAAGTGGTGTTAACAAGCCTCAGTTCACTGATGAGACAACTGAAACGCTCAAATTGTTGCGTTAGTGATTCACCTTTAACGTAGCAAAATGTTTCATACTGTTGGTTCAGGATTTCCCTGTTGTTTTCTATGACTTCTTCAGTCCCCCCAAACTGTTCCTTAAGTACGTCCCATAATTCTTTGGCACTGTTACAGTGTAACAGTCCAGCATATATCTCATTGGGCAGCGCTGATGCTATGATGCTAAAAGCTTTAGCATCTAGTTCGATCTTTTGAAAGTCGGTTTCGGTATAATTTTCAACTGGTTTTGGAACGGACTTTTTAGCATCTTCAGCGCTAGGCACTGAAGGAACATGGGGACCATAAATGACAGACCTCCAACAACCTGTGCTTTGTTGAGCAAGGATGTGACCCATCCTTCTCTGCCAGATGTTGTACTCATTTCTTTTTAACATAGGTGGTTTAAAAAGTGAGCCGATGTTGTTTTTATCATCCTGAGATTGTGACGTCATTCTTGTTGTTTTACAGACACTGAGAAATCAACTTTAATGGTGATTAATCATTGCTCTGTTTTTCAACGGACGAACAAACGATCAGTATCAACTGTTATGAGCTGAACTATTTACGTCAAAATGATTGTTAAATCAAATTTGACTGTCCAAGCTCTGATACCAATTGTTGGATCTGAGTTTGTTTCTGATTGTATTTTCGTTTGGAATTAAGATGGAAATGAAAGAGTTGTGCAGCGGAATTAAGATGAAAACAAACTTTGCATACAATCAAACGAGAGTAATACTTTAATCAAACATCTTTACACAAAGAATCGAAAGATTGAATTTGTTTCAACAACGATTACAATGATTGATGAATGAATGCAAACTCCCCCTCAGCCAGAGCTCAGTAGTTTGTTCGTGCAAAGAAGACGATGTTGCAAAAGAGCTGATAGAACAGTACAAAGTACTGAACTATTTATAGGCACTTGCAAACCACTGAGCATCTTAGCTGACGTCACCATGAAAGTGACATCTAACCTCCTAACAAACTCTAACCTCTGATCTATACAAACACTGATGTACTAACTACTGCTATTACATTTCTTTATATAAAAGACACTTAAACAGCTGCTGCATCCTTCCACTGCTATGAACCCAGCAGTGCTTGTCCGGATCAGCAGTACTTGACTCAAGGCAGTAGATTGAGTCAGCAGAGCTTTGTTCTTCCATCAGTCTTTGACATTGGGCAGTAAATGCAAGGCAGCAGTTGTAGGTCAGCACTTAGTAAGATAAGCAGATAGGAGGCCAGCAGATATGAAACCACTTTCAAGGGGAGAGATTTGTATGAACCAACTGTAATCGTCTGCTTATTCTCGATCCACTGCTCTGATCCAGTTTTGGCTTTAATTATCTGTTCCTCTGATAGGGTTCAATCCCAACAACCCCTCGCGGGGCGCGAGCGACCAGAGTTCGAATTTTTCACTTGTTTTCAATTATTTTGACAATAGATTTCGATTATACGTGTTATATTATTGTCAAAACTAACCTTTGATGTGGTTTTGACATTAGGTCATGTTGGGGAACTTACGGATGGCGATCAAGCGTATGATGAAGAACCGAACACTACATTTTGAAGCTTCCGCAAAGTTTTAAATCTTTAGTACTTTTGTGTATGGGTTGTAGACACTTGTTTTAAACAACTTTTAAAATGCATTAACTTAGTCATTAGTTGACTATGGGTGATGTTACTTATGAACTTTGTTATGAATGTCATGTTACTTAAACAATACTTTATTTTAAATGGTATAACCTATTACTAAAATCAAGTAAAATTAGACGGGTGTTACAAGTTGGTAATCAGAGCTTAAGGTTGTCAACAAAGTGTTCGGTTCAAGCTTGACCGATCGTCCGGTAAGAATTAACTTATTATGTTAAGTAGATTATGTCTTGTGTAAGGAATAAGAAACGAATTGTTATGCATGGGAAGAGTGTGTTGATACACTCAAACCCGGAAAGTGCACTAAATGTGAACGGTTAAAGCAAGTTAGGGACTTGGCTAAACCGAAACAAATGAAACAATGCCATAAATGAAATGTTTAACGTTTGATGTAAACATTTCAGTTTCAAGATGTCGAAAGAGGGCAATAATGATCCGGTGCCGACAAGCACCGAACAATTGAAAGAAATGATTGCCGAGGAGGTAGAAAGGCAATTGAGGGCAGTCTATCCGGGTTTATAGACAAGATCCAAAACACAGTGTTGTCGCTCGTAGAGGAGCGAGTTAAAAGGTTGGAGGATACTGTCAACCTTACGAAAGACAAAATGGGAGAACGCAAAGGGTACTCATATAAGGAATTCATGGCGTGTAAACCGCCAATCTATAACGGGGAAGTCGACCCGATAATTTGCCAAAGATGGTTGGGCGACATTGAAGGAGTGTTTGAAAGGACCCATTGCGACGAAAGCGACTGCGTTGCTTATGGAGCGGGTCAGTTAAGAGGACAAGCCAAGGATTGGTAGGATAACAAAAAGAATGAAATAGGGGCCGAAGCGGCAAGGACCATGACATGGGAAGAGTTTAAGACACCATTTCTTAAACATCATAGTCCCAAGGCGGTCATTAACAAAATCAAGGAAGAGTTCATGCAACTTAGGCATAAGGGTGAAACCATAGATAAGATCACGGCGATGTTTATGGACAAGATGAAGTTTAGTAGTGAGTTGGTGACGAACGAAGAACAGAAAATATACTACTACTACTACAATATGTTGAGCGCTGAATATAGGGAGTTTATGACTCCTTCAAAATACGAGACCCTTACCGAAATCATTAATGTTGCGCGGGAACGGGAAATCGAGTTGAAGAAGCAAGTCGAAAGAGGTGAACGGAGGGCACATGATGTGAATCCAAGCCCGACAAAGAAAGCCCGAACTGGAGAATCGGGGAAGAAGGTAGATACTAAAGGTGGGTCGCCAAGTTGTAAGGTGTGCGGGAAGGGACACAAAGGGGAATGTCGGTTCAAAGACAAGCCATGCCCTATATGTAACAAGACGGGGCACACGGCCTCGCTATGCCCGGGAAAAGTCTCTGTTTGCTACAAATGTTATCAACCCGGCCACAAAAAGTCCGAATGTCCGGACTTAGTTGGAAAGAGAGATGTTAAAGAATCTCCAACAGAAGCCCCCAAAGCGAAGGCGAGGTCCTTCCAACTTACCGCGGCTGAAGCGAAGACAGAACCCGATGTGGTTTCAGGTATATTCACAATTAACTCAATTCCAGCACGTGTATTGTTTGATACGGGTGCGAATAAATCCTTCATTTCGCATGGATTTATTCGACATCCTTCATTTGTATTGACGAAATTACCTGTGCCCTTAGAAGTTGAAATAGGGAACAACAAAAGTTTTATAGTATGTGATGTTTGTCGAGGCTGGAAATTAAGCATCGACGATGAGGAATACTTGATAGACCTAATCCCGATGTCAATGGGAGAATTTCAAGTAGTCGTTGGGATGGATTGGCTAGCCCAGCACCATGCAAAAGTCGTGTGTTTTCGTAAAGAGATAAAACTAACATCTCCGAGCGGAAAACACATCACCATTTATGGCGAAAAGGGAGGAAACCCCATAGTGTAATCAATGTTGAAAGCTCACAAGCTTATGAAGCGAGGATGCAAGGCGTTCATGATATACGCAAATGAGCCCGAGAAAGAGTCACAGAAGATTGAAGATGTACCGGTAGTACGAGATTATGGAGATGTGTTTCCGGAAGATTTACCGGGGATACCGCCTGAACGGGAAGTAGAGTTCGGGATCGAATTGATTCCGGGCGCAAAACCCGTAGTAAAAGCCCCGTACCGGCTTGCACTGTCGGAATTACAAGAGTTGATGTCCCAAATCCAAGACCTGCTTGACAAGGGATTCATAAGGCCGAGTGTGTCTCCTTGGGGCGCACCGGTATTGTTCGTGAGAAAGAAAGACGGGAGCATGCGTATGTGTATCGATTACCGGGAGTTAAACAAACTCACGGTAAAGAACCGATACCCGCTCCCGAGGATAGATGATTTATTCGACCAATTACAAGGTGCGGACTGGTTTTCAAAAATTGACCTTAGATCTGGGTATCACCAACTAAAGGTCAAAGAAGAAGATGTGCCGAAGACGGCTTTCCGCACGAGATACGGACATTACGAATTCCTCGTGATGTCATTTGGGCTATCAAATGCACCCGCGGCTTTTATGGACCTCATGAACCGGGTTTGCAAGCCAATGTTGGATAAGTCGGTCATTGTGTTTATCGATGACATCTTGGTGTATTCGAAAAGTGAAGCAGAACATGCACACCATTTACAAGAGGTGTTGGAGACACTTAGATGAGAGAAGTTATATGCAAAATTCTCTAAATGTGCCTTTTGGTTACGAGAGGTACAATTCCTTGGCCATGTCATAAGTGCCGATGGAGTATTGGTGGATCCGTCCAAGATCGAGGCTGTGTCAAAATGGAATCCCCCGAAGAACCCTTCGGAAATTAGAAGCTTTTTGGGGCTTGCGGGTTACTATAGGAGATTCATTCAAGATTTTTCCAAAATTGCGTCACCGGTAACAAAGCTAACCCAAAAGAAAGAAAAGTTCATTTGGGGTGTCGATCAAGAAAAAGCGTTTCAAACGCTAAAAGAAAAGTTAACTCAAGCTCCGGTACTGACATTGCCGGACGGAGTCGAAGACATGGTGGTTTATTCGGATGCTTCACTATCGGGGCTCGGTTGCGTGTTGATGCAACGGGGCAAGGTAATAGCCTATGCCTCGAGACAATTGAAGACACACGAGAAGAAATATCCCACGCACGATCTCGAGTTGGCTGCGGTGGTATTTGCATTAAAAATATGGAGGCACTACTTGTATGGAGTAAAGTGCACCATATTCACCGACCACAAGAGCTTGAAATACTTCTTCAATCAAAAGGAGTTAAATATGCGACAAAGGCGATGGCTGGAAATGGTGAAAGACTACGATTGTGAAATACATTATCACCCCGGGAAGGCTAATGTTGTGGCGGATGCTCTGAGCAGAAAAGCGGACTATGTCCCAATACGAGTAAGATCGATGCAACTCGTGGTGACCTCGGGTATACTTGAACGTATTCGAGAGGCACAATTAGAAGCAATGAAAGAAGAGAATTGGAAGAAAGAAAGAATAATCGGTCAGTTGAAAGATTTGTCGGATGGGAATAACGGGTTGAAGACTCGATCCGAAAGGATATGGGTCCCACATACTTGTGGAGTGAAGGTGCTTCTACTTAATGAAGCTCATAAATCCCGTTATTCAATTCATCCGGGTGCGACCAAGATGTACAATGATTTGAAACAAAATTATTGGTGGCCCGGAATGAAGAGGGATGTGGCGAAGTATGTGGAAAAATGCTTGACATGTTTACAAGTCAAAGCGGAGCACCAGAAACCATACGGCAAACTCCAACCGTTAGAAATTCCGGTTTGGAAATGGGAACATATTACAATGGACCTATTAACCAAGTTGCCTAAGACGAATCGTGGGTTCGATGCCATATGGGTAGTGGTGGATAGATTGACGAAAAGTGCTCACTTCATTCCGATCCGTGAGACTTATACGTCAGAAAAGATGTCAGAAGTTTACACTAATGAAATAATAGCACGTCATGGGGTGCCGGTATCCATCGTGTCTGATAGGGATACCCGGTTTACTTCGAATTTCTAGCGAGATTTCCAAGAGCAAATGGGAACCAAATTGTTCATTAGCACTGCGTACCATCCTCAAACGGATGGACAGAGTGAAAGAACGATACAAACATTGGGGGATATGCTACGGGCGTGTATAATCGACTTTGGAGGAAGTTGGGATGTTCACCTACCGTTAGTTGAGTTTTCGTATAATAACAGCTACCAATCTAGTATTAAGATGGCACCGTACGAAATGTTTTATGGTAGGAAGTGTCGAACCCCGGTATGTTGGGGTGAAGTGGGTCCACGTGAACTCGCCCACCAAGATATAGTACGAGCCACGAATGAAAAGATCGATATAGTTCGGGCACACTTGAAAGCGGCTTGTAACACCCCAAAAATGGGTTTTGTAATTTAAACCCGGTTAATGTAATGGAACGGGTAAAAACACCGTTAGGGGTAAAAGTGAACCCGTAAATGAATATTAACTAGGAATATTAACCTAGTTGAATATTAGTATCGTAGGTATTAAACAAAGGGTTGTAGCCTTATTTAATTAAAACGAAACATGAGGGACCAAAGTGAACAACTTGGAAGTTGTTTTATTAAAACAAAACAACACACACGCATACACACACATCGTGTGTGTGTTCATCCACGAGCAGGGAAGGCTCCCTTGGAGCCAAAACCCTAAACTTCACAACTTCTCTAAATTGAAAGGCTAAACGAAGCCCAAATTCACAACCGAACATGAATTAACGATCACCTCCACAAGGGGATCGTAAGGTATGTCTCAAAACTTAGATTTGATGATCTTGTTTGAAGTGGGTTATGATCAATCCATGAATTTGTATGCAATTAAGCTTGTAGAGGTGTTAGAAACACCAAATAGAACTTGTGTTATGAATAATTTCAAGTAATTGGGTGATTTAGAATGAAACCCATTGCATGAGTGTGAAGATGATGATCATGATGAACTATTGTTAGATGAATTGAAAGAAATATGGTGTTGATATGTTTGATGATTATGTATTAATGATACTTGTTGATTAGTAAGAAGATTTGATGAAATATGAATGAACTAGGAAGATTATGCTTAAACTAGTTGTACATGGTGCTTAGGAAGTAGTACGCACACCAAGTGTTTGATGAAATGTCTAAATGACAATAATATGTGAAATTGTATGCAATTAATGGGTAAACATGTATAGAAGGTGGTATTAATGAAATTGATAGTAAACTAACATGAGGAATGTAATTTAGATATAGTTCATGTGAAGATTATGCTAGGTTGATGTTGAGTATGCTTTATGCTTGTTTGAATTGACTAATGAAATTCATACGTGAGATATGAAATTGATATGATCATTCATACGCACAATCATATATGCTAACAAGAATGTGAATGTAATGACATGTACGGATAGGAGTCATGTCAACGCGGACACAAGCATGGAAGGGCCACGGGCCAAGAAGTCTCAAGTAAGCAAATGCAATTACGGACGCACAATGTAAGTGAATCCCGGACTTACACTTTAGATGTAAAATGTATTGTAGTATAATGGTTATTGTGAATCACGTGAGAAATTATGAATCAATGGAGGTAATAAGTTAAGTTTACGGTAAATGAGTCGAAAGTGGTTAGAAATTGTTCTATTAAATATATGTAAGAAAGAAGCTTACACAATGGTATTATGCATAAAGATGAAATAAGTAGTTATACGCGTAGATATGGGTTAGTTGAAAGTAAGTAAGTGAGACTTGTTATGTGTATACAAGGTTATGTTTGTATGAATGAAATCTAATGATGCTAACCGTTTTCCTATTTAGAATGAAATGGGAATGCAGGTATACTAGTGATGGAAATTGAAGGTAGACACCGAATTTCAATGCGGGTGGTTCGAATGGATGGATGAATGGACTATCATAAGCGAAAACATGATATGTTGACGTCTAATTATGAAATGTTTAGATTTTATATATATTATGTTACCGGTTGCTAATGATGAGATTGAATGTGGTGATTGCAGGTTGTACAGGGTTATGGATGTTTCATCAATAAATGTACGCGGTTGAAGATCGAGTCAAGGCATGGATTGTACGTGGGTGTGTATGTGGTCACTTAAATTGATATATGTATGTTAGTTTTAATTAAATTATAAAAAGGGATTAATGTATTTAAGTGAAAGAAAGAATATCATGAAAGAAATTTTAGGTATGTATTTTTCCGCTGCGAATCTTAGGTTAAAACGTGTTAGGGTGTAACACGGCTCAAGACAGGCAAAAGGCGTATGCTGATAAAAGGAATAGGCCAATCGAATTCCAGGTTGGCGACATGGTTATGCTAAAAGTTTCCCCATGGAAGGGCGTTATTAGATTTAGAAGAAGGGGGAAGCTAAGCCCGAGGTTTATTGGTCCATTTAAAATCGTTGAAAAGGTCGGCAAGGTAGCTTACCGCCTTGAGCTACCAGAGGAACTAAGTGGAATTCATAGCACGTTTCACGTGTCACAATTACGAAAGTGCCTAGCGGACGAAACAACTTATATCCATTACGATGATATCGAAGTGGATAATAGTCTGAATTATGCTGTGAGACCGGTGGAGATTTTAGATCGAAAGGTCAAACACTTACGAAATAGACAAATCGACCAAGTCAAAGTCAAATGGGAGCATAGGAAAGGTTCGGACACTACGTGGGAGTCCGAAGAGGAGATGCGACGTCTCCACCCTACATTATTTGGTACGTACTTCGGTTTCGGGGACGAAACCCTTTTAAGGGGGGTGGACTTGTAACATCCCGAAAAAAATGCAAATTATTTAATTAAATATAAAGTTGATAAATAAACTAGTCAACTAACTAGGATTTTATCTAACCCAATTAGGTGAAAGCCTTGTAGTAACCTACAAGTGGGTTAAAATGCTACATTTGAACCAAAGGAAAGTCTAGGGACCATTTGTGTTCAAAATGAAACTAGAATTTATATAATCAAAAAAATAAAACACAAACATTGTCTGTGTTCTTGGTGGAGATCGACCAGGAGCGACCCCAAGTCCATTCAAACCCTAGTCAGCATAAAAACTCTAAATTGAAGGATCAAACTCAGTCCAAATCAAAATCCGAACATAGATTATTGATCCTCATCACAAGAGGATCACAAGGTATGTAAAATTTTGATAAATCTCTCAACTTGAAATTCTCATGAATTGGGAAAAAATCTGAAATTTGGTTTGCATGTGCATGTTATGATGATTAAGGAACAACTATAGTGTCTAGGGACAAACCCTAGACCAATAGAAGTTGAAATCATAAGAAATTTTGATGAATCCATGAACACCATTGTAGGTGATTAGTGGGTTAAGTGTAATTTGATGAACACTAGGAAATAGATTGTTAATCTAGTGTAATTTGGCAATTTTGAAGTGATTCCAGAAAATTTGAAGTTATCAATCATGTAAAAAGGTTGAATGATGTGAAACTAGGGCTAAATAATAGATTAGAGATTTGATGTTTAATCTTGTAAAAATCCGCCCATGAAGTGTTTGTTGAAATGCCTCTATGAAGGCTTAAAAACTGAAATTTCCAAGTTAAACGCATAATCATGATGTTTTGGTGTATTATGCGAATTACGAATTAAAGAGAGTTCTAAACGTATCATATATGAACTCTATAGGAACGGGCGCGGGAGCGTCAAGCGGACAAGCGGGTTGCGAACCACGTTTGAAAGGTCTACTTTGAAGGTACGTAACTTGATTGGTTACATTAAGTGAGTCGTTGATAAGTTTTATAAATCTGCGTTGAATTTATATTGATTATGGTTGTATGTGAATTAATAGACTTAGTATAGTAAACGAACCAATTGGTAGTCATCATAAGTGGATGCTTCCACAAGATGAGCCAACGGGTCTATTTGTTGTGAAAATTGTAGTTTTAAACATTCTAGTAGTCGTTAATGGCGATAATAATCACAAAGGCATTAAACCATGAAATTGGTAAATAAAATGCGGGTGATAATAAGCCCCGGATGTTGGGCATAAGGCGCCATAGGTTTATTAGTTAAATGGTAGTAAAATGTGTAAGGTTAGAATGGGTCGAATAATTACATAGTGACATATGGTCTTTCGGTCCGTAAATTAAATTTTGGGTATCAAATTTATATTAGTTATGTCGGTAATGAATTTACAGACATATAGGAAGAAAAATCACTTAAAACGGACTTACGAGTCAAAAGTTATGGCCAAACGAAGTTAAAAACTGGATTTTCCGGAGCTGGCAGCAAATGCAGCTCACAAAACTGGAGCTGCTGGAAAACGTGACCCCCCGCGCCACGCGGAAGGCCACATGAAACACTCCGCGACACGCGGAAGATCCTCGCGGCCCGCGTAACACCCATCGCGGGGCGCGAGCGACCAGAGTCAAACCGAGTTGAACCTAACATTAACCCGAACACCGAACCCGAGCCGCACCGAACTTTTACCTAAGCTGAAAACCCGAGGCCAACCCCACTCTCGAACCAAACATTGCCCGACTATGAGGCGGTACAGCCGCCATCTCAGGTGTTGCCGCTAGCTGCCACCGTCGGTCTCCTCGACTCCGTCATCGACATAACGGGCAGCAACATTTCAACATCATTCATTGGAACAAAAAGAATGAAAATGAATAGGACAGGGGAGTGTCTAACCGTGAACTCATCGGACCAGAAGGGCACCACCACCGCCGTCACCGCCGCCGTAGCGGCGACGTCGCCGTGCAGCAGCCCCTCTTCCTCTCTCCAGTCTCTCTCTCTCTCTCTGCTTCTTGCCGTCGCCGTTCAACTCCACCGCCGGGATTCTCCACCTCCGTCGCCGTTCACGATGGAGCTTCTGTCAGAAAACGAGGGTACCGGGGGGTGTCGTCGGAACATACTATCGCCGCCACTGGGAGGGGGGTACTTGAGTTGTCGGCTGGCTTGCAAGAGGAGGTGAGGGTGTGCTGTGTTGTGATTGAGAGAAGAGTTGGAGAGTTAAGGGTTTTCTAATGTTGAAGAAGAAAGTGAGGTTCTGTGTGTGTATACTGATATGTTGCAAAGAAGGGAATTAGGAGAGAAGAGATGATGTGTGGCCGTGGATTTTAGGATAGGGTTTTATAGAGATCTTGTGGAGATCTTACAAGATTTTGTAGAGAAAATTTGTGAAATCTTGAAAAGATTTTATAAAGATTTTGTAGAGATTTAGTAAGATTTTATAAGATTTCATAGAGATCTTGTATATTATGTGTAGGTTTAGGCTTGTGGGTTTTGGGCTTGGGTCCAGTGCCCATAAGCCCATCTCATGTGTAAGTGGCCCGTAATTCCTACGAGACCCGTTTTTAAAACCGAAATCACCGTAGCCTAGTAAAATAATATTTCAGAGTTAAAAACGTGTAAAAAAAATAATGTCGGTATCCGTCGTAGTCACGTTAATCGTCTGTTAATCACGTAATTAGGAGCCGTAAATCACCGGTTGTCACATATTAACTGATAATCGACCCGAGAAGACACCCGAACCGAATCTAGTAGGGTTGAAAATCGGTTCCAATATTTATAATATAATCAGTTCGGGTCGGTCCAACAACAGGGTAAAAATCGAGATCAAACAGCTGGAACCGATTTATTAATGATGTAACATATAGGTTTTTTTTTGTTTCGGACTTTTGACTCTAGATTATGTAACAGCTGGAACCGATTTATTATGATTTTTTTATTACCTACTTAACTAATTCATGGCAAAAACAATCCATCATTCATCATTCCTTTTTTTGACCATTAACTTACATTTGTTTGGTATTATGTTTGAATTCCTTGATATTTTTTGGATGTTTGGATAATTTGAATTATAAAGTTTTTGTTTACATCTTTCGATGTTTTTCTGCGTTTGGCAATGAAAATAGGAAATATATCACACACATCAACATTTGGTAACATGTTTTGTCAAATATTTCTTTCAGACATGTTCACGAACACTTGGTATGCAAAGACTTTAACTATGGATATTAGACATTATCATGAAACATAAACAATCCATGAAGCTTAATTAACTTGCAAATTTAGTAATTATCATGAAACATAAACAATTATATATCACAAAGGTATTTACAGGTTGTTAAAATAAATTCAAAGTAGGCTTAATATTTAACAATGAATAACAATTAAAGGAATTCAAACATAGAAAAAAACAATGTAATGAAATTCATACCTTTAATTTGATTGAATGGATTGAAATTAAGGACCCCATTGCTTAATTCCTAAATGGCATACACGATACACCCTAGTTTAATGAGTCATTATTGGTCGTTCATATGTTTTCTTTGTACAGTGGCTTCAACTCATAGGTTTTGAACATGAGACACATATAGGGTCGGGTATTATACTTGGGACCGAGATACCCGATATGATAAATAACCGGAACCGACCCTATATTTAGTGTATGTAAATCGGGTATGATATTACAGTCGAGTCGGTTCCCGGGTTGGGTCCGATCGGTTCGGGTAATAACAAATGCTCAACCCTAATCTAAACACCGAAAAGAAGGACCTCAGAAGAAAAAAAAATCATGCGTCCGCCACTGGACTACACCCTAATATCATCGCATGAGACCGTGGGGTATGGTGGGGCTTGGGTTGGGCTTGGGTTGGGGCATTAGTTGACACGTGGCTTGGGGGGCATACATGGGGCGACCCACATTCAACACGGTATGGTGGGGCGGGGGTTTGGGGTGTGAGTTTGGTGGGCTTCGCTGGGCTGACCCGCAGGGCTGTTTGTTTTAAAACAACAAATTTAATTTTTTTAATGTTTTTAAATAAAGAAAATTACATAAAAAAATTCCTAACTTTTATATTTGTTTTTTATCTCTTCTCTCATGTCCAAGACTAGTTGCAACTCGTCACCCTGTAGGTGATCAATCGGCTGGGATCAAATTTTCAAATCATCCCGTCTTTGTTTCAGGGCATCTCTAGCGGCATCTCTAGCTTCTTTGCTCTTTCGTTGTTCTGCCCTTTGTTGTTGGAAGACGTTGAATGTATCTAACTTGCATGCAATGTTGTCACACCCCAACCGATGGCGGAATCATCGGGGCATGGCACTGAGCGAAACAGATTGTCCAGAAGTTTCCATAACAACTATCAATACTATTCAATTTAAATAATACGTCCCATACCGTATCTCAAACAGCAAAGTAATTATCACAGACATAAATCCAGTCAAATATTCTGTTCCGAAAACTCATATTCAAATAGACAACAATTGTTTATCTGCTTCTAGAGACCCCTGATTCGTTATCTACAGACAACTATTTGTTGGGCTCTAGAGCGTTATTCTAGCTTCAAAATCCTACCACATATGCATCCTAGGCACCTGTCACATACGTTAAAATAAGGTCAATACATAAAATGTAAAGGTGAGCATACAATTTTGATAATAGCATATGGAGTTCGAATTCGTTTACGCATAACCAGCACGTACACATAGTTAAATGAAGCACGTTAGTTATCGACATAGATCCATCGATACCAATGACTGCGGGTTGACTGCCCGAGGCAATTCGCAATACATGATTACCACCGTAATCCATGCAAGTAATAGATTCTTAACAACCCCCGTGTGAACGGGTGCTGAGTCCAAACTATAGTACTATCGTTGCTAAGGCAGGTAGACAGCATTCCATGTGTAAACATAACAAACAAGCATTCATAAGCCACGTATAACATGCATTAACGGTTAGCATTCAAATAGTTTGAGTAGTGTGATAGTTGTAATTTGAATATTCGTAACGTATGTAACACCCAAAAGTGCTTAAAGCAAAAAGGGATCGAGTATACTCGCAGCGATTAATGGATTGAAGGGAGCGCTTAGCGAGTACGGTTAGCCTGAATAGATTTGATAGCATAACGATAAGTGAAACGTAAAACGGAAAACAAGTGTTGGAGAGTCGGACAGCTGGTCGATCGGACGGTTTCCAGATCGGACGGCTGACCGTTCGGTTGACAGTCTGCTCGGACGGCTGTCCGGTCGGTTGGTAGGCCGATCGGATGGCTGTTCGAGTGGATTGTTTCTTCCTTTGAGAAGGTGTGTTTGTGTATGATGGTTTGACTTTTGAAGTTTTCGTTGTAGCATTTGAAAACATTGAAGTACCTTTACCTTTCAGGTCGGTCGATCGGACGGTTGTTCGATCGCCCGGCAACCCAATCGGTTAGGCATTCAAATGAATGGCAATGTTCGGTTTTTAGGTCGGACAGGTGTTCGATCGGACAGGTCAACAAGTCAAAGACTTTAATGAAGTATGGTGAAGTGGATCGGATGGTTGATCGATCGAATAGCACAACCGCTGTTCGATCGGACAACAGGGTGTCACCTGATCGGACGGCTGTTCGATCGGGTGGCACTTCTAGTGCATTGGACATGTTGAAAAATCGATTAAGTATTGAAGCATAGTATCTCATGATCCAAAGAGTAATCCGATCAGACAGGTGTTCGATCGAACAACAGTTCGTTCAATACTAGTCTCCAAAATAGCTTGGTTGTGTGGGACCATGTGCTAGCCGATCGGCTGGTCGGACAGAGGTTTCCAAAAGTGGAAAGAATGACAATGACATGGGTATTTATAGGATGACAAAAGGGGAAAGGGCTGGCCGATCGGCTAGGCAGCTCGATCGGACAGCAGTCCGTTCGGCTGGCTGTTCGATCGGCTGGGAAGCCTGATCGATCAGTCGCCCTTTCGAGTGTTTCGCGCGACGATTTTTGATGTCTCGATTTCGATTGTGAGCGGTTCGATGCGATAGGGTTTCCTAGTCAAATTACTTTTAGTCCCAAACACTCATATCTCGCGTAATCTATTTTCCACCATCTATCATAGTTCGTTCACGATTCGATTTTGATTGCACTTCGAGTTAGATTTCGAGTTTCGATTGAGTTCGCTTGATTATCACAACATAACATAAGTAAACATGCACAGGTAACACGTAAGGCACACACACACGTATAATAACAAATAAAAGTACGTAGCTCGAGTTGCGATTTGATGTCGATTCGATTAGCATAGCTTGATTATTGATTAGTTAACTTTATCGCATTGTTACTTCCTATAATTCACAGTCGTAGGTCGATTGAATAACGATTAACACACATTGATTATTGTCATTAACAACACTTACTCCACATAATACGATAAAAATGAAGAAGTTTCTACGAGTCAAGTTGTGCGAAATCGGTCATTGACTTGACCTTGACTTTGACTTTGACTTGTGAAAACACGGGGTGTTACAACCTCCCTTGTTTAGGGAATTTCGTCCTGAAATTAAGCTGGAAGCTATACAACGCCGTGACAGAACACACAAGAATGTACTAAAATCGGTGATTCTATTATTTGATATGGAATCGTACAAGTATTAGAATCACATTGTCTACTTTCTCTCTCTAGCTTCACTCTTTAAACAACTGCGGGTACTTAGCCTTCATGTCGCTTTCGAGTTCCTAAGTGAACTCTGCGCCTCGTTTGCCTTCCAATCGGACCTTCATAATAGGAATGCGTGAGCGTCTGAGCTGCTTGGTTTTGCGATCCATGATTTTGACAGGCTTTTCCACGAAGTGTAATGTTTCGTTAACTTGTAGATCATCGAGAGAGACATGTAAGTCATGGTCGGCTAGGCACTTTCAGAAAGTCGGGTGGACGTTACTAAGTTCCTCCGGTAGTTCGAGTCTGTAGGCGACTTTTCCGATCCTCTCCAGGATCTTAAAAGGTCCACCGTATCGAGGCGCGAGTTTCCCTTTCTTGCCGAATCGGACCACACCCTTCCAAGGTGATACCTTTAGGAGTACGTGGTCACCGACGCCAAATTCACGGGGCTTGCGCTTTTTATCGGCGTAACTTTTCTGTCGATCCCGAGCTCTCGCCAGATTGTCTCGAATTTGGAAAATCTTGTCTGTCGTTTCTTGTAGTGGCTCCGGACCGGTTAGTTGCGAGTGACCAATCTCGTGCCACACAATAGGCGATCGACATCTTCTTCCGTATAATACCTCGAATGGTGCCATTTGGATGCTAGAATGATAGCTGTTATTATACGAGAATTCGACCAATGGCAGGTATTTATCCTAATTACCATCGAAGTCTAAAACACACGAACGGAGCATGTCTTCAAGAGTACGGATCGTTCTTTCAGTCTGACCGTCGGTTTGGGGGTAGAAAGCAGTACTTAGATTTAGCGATGTACCGAGTGCCGTTTGAAATGTTTCCCACAATCGTGAGGTAAACCGAGCATCACGGTCAGAGATGATGTCACGAGGCGTCCCATGATTACAAATGATCTCGTCGGTGTAGATTCGGGCTAATCGTTCTACCTTGTAGTCTTTTCGTATTGGCAGAAAGTGAGCTGATTTAGCCAAACGGTCGACCACAACCCATATGTTGTCGTGACCTGATGACGTGTGCGGTAGCTTGGTTATGAAGTCCATGGCTATACTTTCCCACTTCCACATGGGAATTGGTGGTTGTTCAAGTAAGCCAGAGGGTCTTTGGTGTTTGGCCTTGATTCTAGCACAAGTTAGGCATTTTTCGACGTAGAGAGCGATATCCCTTTTCATACCCGGCCACCAGTACCTATAACGAAGATCCTGGTACATTTTGTCGGCACCTGGATGGATAGAATACCGGGATTTGTGGGCTTCGTCCATCAGAATTTGCCGTAAATTAGTTCGCTTAGGAATCCAAATTCAGTCTAAGAAGTGAAATATCCCGTTCGATTTGCTCACAAGCTGGGCTCCATCGTGGTAAATTCTTTCTCTCTTCAGAGTGCGTTCGTTAAAGCATGCATGTTGAGCGTCGCGGATGAGGGTTTCGAGATCGTGTTGGGCTTGAACATTACGAGTGCTAAGCAGATAGCTCCGTCTGCTGAGTGCGTCGGCAACAACATTCGCCTTGCCTGGGTGATAACGGATCTCACAGTCGTAATCATTGAGAAGTTCTACCCATCGGTGTTGACGCATATTAAGTTCTTTCTGATTAAAGATGTGTTGCAGGCTCCTATGATCGGTGAAGATCGTACACTTGGTACCATACAGGTAGTGTCGCCAAATCTTTAATGCAAAGACAACTGCGCCTAGCTCGAGATCATGGGTTGTATAGTTCTTCTCGTGAATCTTGTCACACCCCTTTCTGCGGCGGAAGCACGAGGTGTGATCATGAAAGGTTCTCATTGCATACGAAAGGTAAAGATACTACATGCTCATGAAAATAACTTCAATTACCATATTTCGATAACATAAGTTAGCGTTTACATCGCGAGTTAACTTAAAACATTGTCTTAAAAGGGTTTACAACTTTATTTAAAGATAAACATAGGCGACATCCACGAGCATGGGTAAGACCGCGCGCACATCCACTTCTAGTTACCTAAAATACATGTGAGTTTGGAAAAACGTCAACATAATGTTGGTGTGAATTCATGCAGTTTTGTGTTTAACGCTTGTATACTTTGTATAAAAATCATGGTATGTATTTGTTAAATCACGTATTCAAGTGTAAATCAAGTATTTCCATATGTATCAAGTGTTAATGGGTTGCAAAGCCATTAACATGTGACACGACATAGGAAGTCACTAAACCATAGGCATTTTTCTATAGTCGATTCACGACTGAGACACAAAAACACTACTTGGTTCTAGTTGTCACCAAGAGTGGGGCTGCCCTGAACCCATTAGATCTAACCTTTTGTTCTGCGGTCTAAGTATGTACACGATTAATGGTGCTTATGGTACCCTATTCGTGACACGATTTCTCGTATCGATTCTTGGCACTAGTTGTCGCCAAGATTACTTCTCGTTTTAGTACATATCATACCATTTTGTAAATACTGGAGTATTAGTAACATGTATTTCACCCCCGAAGTTAAAAATCTGAAAACAGTTAAGAGAAAAGGGGGAGCATGAACTCACAACTTTGTGTTCCTGTGCGTCGTAAACTTCACCGGATTTGCTTACTTAACGTCGTAACCTATACGCGTTTTCTTAACGTTAGTCACTAGACTTGTATCGCACAAGTACAGTCACTCTCTTTTGTATTTGCATTGTTGTGTTAAAAATATTTCATATTTTTAACTAAGTATTTTACTTATATTAGTTTCTCAAGATTTAATATAAGTATTCTGTATTTTGCACTTTGCACCCGAATTATGTGTCTTGTATGTTGTATGTGTATTTTTATGTTTATACTCCTCATGAGTATTTAGTGTATTTTTAAGTCTTAATACACTAGCACGTATAACACACACTATATACACTTAGCACAAAAGTTGGTGATAAAATAATAGATATTTTTCTCTCAAAAATATACATACTTATATCCATTTTTATTCTTGAAGAAATCCTCATTTCTTATCAAAAAAAATTAGGGAAACCTTAGTAATGTTTGTAGGTATATTTTTAGGGGATAAGTTTCTCAAAAACTTATATTTTTCTAAGTGTCAAAATTTATAAAAATTTTGGCAGAGTTTCCCCTAAAAATGGAGGTTTCCCATGTTTTCAAAACATGTGTTTATTTTCTTTTAAATCGTCAACAATTTCCTCATTCAACAATAAACAATATGCAACTAGTTAAAATAGATATAATCGCAGAAATACATGAACTTGTGGTTTTTCCAAAATAGGTAGTATCCTTCCATTATTTTTAGTGGATCTTTGTATAGATCAACTTCGTTTCTTGAAAGTCTCGTTTTTAAAGAAGTTACATCTTTACAACTTCCTGTCAATATTTACAAAAATAGTTATTTTGTCGAAACCTTGTGTTACACAAGTGTTTACACACTCGTGTGTTTGCTAAAATCATTCTTTTTCATGTAAGATCCGGCTTTAGAAAATATGATTTCTTGGACACTTGGTCCTTTGAAAGTACCGCTTGTATATCCGTAGATCTACTAGTTTTGAACACCATTTCATAAGTAAAATCGATTTTACACAAGTTCATGTTTAGTGTGTGGTAGAGTTTCATCATTTAACCCTTTTTACACTTAAACAAACTCTATGTCATGATCCATGATCACAACTAATCCGGGTTAGACGATGATTCGAGCTACCACATCGTAGATCGGCACTAAATAGTTACACAAAACAAGTCTTACAAGTTTTACACAACATCATAGCTTTTAACCATCATTTTTAACATTTTAGTAGACTTTTAACACTTCATCTTGTAAGTTCATGAGTTTTAACCGTCATAAATTATTTTAACCATTTTAAAATGGATCGAGAGTGTGTTTAAAGCCACTTACTACTAACTCGAGGCTAGGGAAGAAACTAGTCGAAAAATGCGTGGATAAAAGCAACGGGGTGAGGTCCTTCACGTTCCGAATGCACCAAGCTTCCTCGTATGTGATCCTTAACACTTGTATGCACTTGAAATGGCAAGATCAAAATTCGAAAATGATGGATGGATGTGGGTGTGTTCGGCTGAGAGTTCAAAGAGAGGGAGAGAGATGTGTTGTGATGTTATGTGTGGTGAAATGAACATGATGGATCTTGGTGGTTACTTATAGATAAACTCAAGCACAATTAACCAAAGGATTATATCTCTAGTTGATATTAGACATAGTTGATTTAAATAATCAACAAGTACAAAGGGTGTCCCCTTGGGGACGAGTTCGGTTGGGGGGGGGGGGGGGTTATCCGGTTGGTTTCCAACTAATAGTTAGGTATTAGTTAAGTTAAGTTGAAGGTTAACTCGGTTACTAGTGTGTTGTGCATTATAGCGGGTGTTAGGGTATCCGGGAACCCTAACTAGCTCAGAAAAATAAAAACATTTCTTCTAGCAATATTTTGGTGTTTCGGGTAAAGTTCCGGTTGTTCAGTTAGGTACCGATTCGTTAAAGTGCTAAATTGCACCTTATAGTGTCTTTTAAGTACCTTTCTTGTACTCTTTCAATTCCCAACGCTTAGGGAAATATTCTGGATAATAAAACGACATTTCTGCAAAATATTCATGTGTTTAAATGCTGAATTATTGCTGAATTATATAAATTCTGCACTTAAAGTGCGTTTCGGGTGCTTTTTAGTGCTTATTTTTGCTTTCGCAATGTATATATATTAAACCCTTGTATGTACTCTTGGGTTTTAATGCATTCTTGTTGTCGGACCTACACCTAGGCTCCAATTTTATTGTCTGACTGCTTTCTGCAGTTCTGTTGACACAGTGTGTCTTACCGGTGAGTTTACTAGTATTTTTGACGCAACGCCCTCGTTTATGCATTAAGCAATATTTTGTAGTATACAACGTGCATGAATTCACTTGTTTAGTATGTGTTCAGATAATGCTGACAATTAACTCATAATTGCAGTCATTAACTAATGATTAAAGTGTACGGAAATTACCGGTTTGGTGCCAGTTGTCACATTCTCCCCCCGTTAAAAGAATTTCGTCCCGAAATTCAGACTGAACTAACTCTCGCTGGAGTCTTCTTGAATAGGTGGGGATACTTTTTCTTGAACTGGTCTTCACGTTCCCATGTGTACTCGGGTCCGTGCTTAGAGCTCCAACGTACTTTGACAAGTTTTACGCTGCTCCTCCTGGTCTTGTTGACTTTCCAGTCGGTAACCTCAACGGGTTGTTCTGTAAATCGGAGGGCTTCATCAATATGCACTTCATCCATCAGGATGATCACGCTTTCTTGTGTTGGACTCTTCTTCAGGTTGGATACATGAAACGTATCATGTACTCCATTAAGTTCTTCCGGTAACTCCAATTTGTATGCCACGGTACCAATTCTTTTCAATATTCTGAATGGTCCGATGTATCGTGGATTTAGCTTTCCGCGCTTTCCAAATCTGACTACGCCCTTCCAAGGTGAGACTTTTAACAATACTTTGTCTCCCACCTTGAATTCTACTGATTTTCTTTTCGGATCAGCGTAGCTCTTTTGTCGATCTCGAGCCGCCTTAATGCGCTCTCGGATCTGCGCAATCTTGTCGGTTGTCTCTTGTACAAGTTCAGGACCAACCATACGTTTATCTCCGGCATCTGCCCAACATAAGGGCGATCGGCACTTGCGGCCATACAGAGCTTCGAACGGCGCGGTTTTTATGCTCGTATGATAACTGTTATTATAGGAGAACTCAATTAACGGTAGATGAGTATCCCAGCTGCCGCCTAGATCCATAACATATGCGCGAAGCATATCTTCTAACGTTTGTATAGTCCGTTCGCTCTGGCCGTCTGTTTGCGGATGGAATGCCGTGCTCAGATCTAACTGAGATCCGAAGGCTTCCTGAAATGATTGCCAGATTCTTGAGACAAAGCGTCCATCTCTGTCTGAAATGATTGAGATTGGCACTCCATGACGTGCCACAATTTCTCTTAAGTATATTTCAGCAAGCTTTCCAGTGTTGTCTTTTTCTCGGATCGGTAGGAAGTGCGCAGACTTCGTTAATCGATCAACTATTACCCATATCATATCGTGCCCTCTCGGGGTCCTGGGTAATTTCGTTATGAAGTCCATCGAGATTTGTTCCCACTTCCACACGGGAATCTCTGGTTGCTGTATTAGGCCGGACGGTTTCTGATATTCGGCCTTAACCTTGGCACAGGTTAGGCATTTTCCAACAAAAACAGCAACATCACTTTTAAGTCTCGGCCACCAGTAGTATTCCTTTAAGTCTTGATACATTTTTTCCAATCCTGGATGGATCGAATATCTCGATTTGTGGGCTTCATTAAGGATGACTTCACGTATGCCACCATAGAGTGGAACCCAAATACGCTTCTTGAAGTACAAGGCTCCCTCTTCGTTTGGCACCATGTATTTCAGCATACCCCGAAGGTATTCAGCTTTACGGTTTTCCATCTTAAGGGCTTCTTGTTGTGCATCACGAATGCGTGCAGTGAGGTTCGTTCGAATCGTCATTTCCAACGCTCGAACCCTTAGGGTCTTAACCCTTTCTTTTCGGCTTAGTGCGTCTGCTACAACGTTTGCCTTTCCAGGATGGTACTTAATCTCACAGTCATAGTCATTCAGCAGCTCGACCCATCGTCGTTGGCGCATATTCAGTTCCTTCTGATCAAGTATGTGTTGTAAACTTTTGTGATCTGTGAAGATTGTACATCGAGTACCATATAAATAGTGTCGCCAGATCTTCAAGGCGAATACCACTGCTCCCAGCTCCAGGTCGTGAGTGGTATAGTTTCTTTCATGTACCTTCAATTGTCTTGAAGCGTAAGCGATGACTTTTTGGCGTTGCATGAGCACGCAACCCAAGCCTTGTCGTGAAGCGTCACAGTATACCACGAAGTCTTCCGTGCCTTCGGGTAATGCATCGCATAGCTTGTTTTTAAGTAGCTAGAAGGCTTCTTCTTGTTTGTGACCCCAGTCGTATTTCTTGTCTTTCTGTGTAAGGGTCGTTAGCGGTTGAGCTATCTTTGAGAAATTCTCGATGAATCGTCGGTAATAGCCCGCTAAGCCCAAAAATTGTCGTACTTCGGTTGGGGTCTTGGGAGCTTCCCAATTCTTTATTGCTTCTATCTTGGATGGGTCTACATGAATGCCCTTCTCATTCACAACGTGACCAAGAAATTGTACTTCGCGAATCCAGAATTCGCATTTCGAGAACTTTGCATAAAGTTTCTCTTTCTTCAGTAGTTCCAAGATGGTTCTGAGATGTTGCTCATGTTTTTCTTTCGTTCGCGAGTAAATCAGGATATCATCGATAAATACAATCACGAATTTATCGAGATATGGTTTACATACGCGGTTCATCAGATCCATAACGACCGTTGGCGCGTTCGTCAATCCAAATGGCATCACAAGAAATTCGTAGTGCCCATAGCGTGTTCTGAATGCAGTCTTTGGCACGCTTTCATCTTGGACTCTCAGCTGATGGTATCCAGATCGAAGGTCGATCTTGGAATAGTAGCTTGATCCTTGTAGTTGATCAAATAAGTCATCGATCCTCGGTAGCGGATACCGATTCTTGATCGTGAGCTTGTTCAGTTCCCTGTAATCGATACACATCCGCAGTGATCCATCCTTCTTCTTCACGAATAATACTGGAGCTCCCCAGGGCGAGAAGCTTGGCCTTATGAATCCTTTATCCAACAACTCCTGAAGTTGTGTAGATAATTCTTGCATTTCGGATGGTGCAAGTCGATAGGGAGCCTTGGGTACAGGAGCGGCTCCTGGAACCAAGTCTATGTGGAATTCGACTTGTCGTTGCGGAGGTAGTCCTGGCAGATCTTCAGGGAACACATCAGGAAATTCCTTCACCACAGGAATGTCTTCGCGTTTTGGCTCCACAGTCTTCTTATCTACAACGTGTGCTAGGAAAGCAACACATCCTTTCCTTAAGCACTTTTGTGCCTTCATACAACTGATGATTCGTAGAGGCGCGTTTCGTCTTTCTCCATGTACTATGAGAGTTTCATCATTCGCCAGAGGGATGCGAATGATTTTCTCATGACAAATGACTTCAGCTTTGTTCTTGGACAACCAGTCCATTCCGACCACTACATCGAAGCTACCTAATTGAATAGGTAAGAGGTCGATG
>JARYGA010024424.1:110000-111361 GCA_030545235.1 Helianthus tuberosus | reverse complement strand
CTCTACCCCAAGAGTACTACCACCCCCCTATATATACATTCTGCACAAAAAGTAAAGTGACAGGAACAGACATTAATTTTTTGAGAAATCATAATTTTTGAAGGCAAGCACGTGGTCAGCCACGCTTTCAGGTCGTCGTGCGGGAACAAGGGCAGCGTGCTGGGCAGCGTTCTAGGCAACATGCCATGATGTGGGGCGCTTCCAAGGCAGCATGGCTTGTTTACTAGGCAACATGCTGCAATGTGTGGGGCATCGATCGATTAACTAGCAAACATCGTTGTTGCTTGTAGGCATCGTGTGGGGCATTTACAAGGCATCGGGCTTGATTTATAGGCAACGGGGCTTGGGGAGACCGACGCCTTGCTTGTATAGGCTTTAAACCTCGCGTCTCGTGTGCTTCTATCATGCCCATGCTTGGGCACAGGGGTTGCTCAAGCCCCTGGTCTCCCCTATATATACATTTTGCACAAAAAGTAAAGTGACAGGAACAGACATTAATTTTTCGAGGAATCATAATTTTCGAGGTTTGCTGGTCGTCGAGGCAACGTGGGCAGGCAACGTGGGGGGGAGGGGCGCTTGGTGGGGGGGAGGGAGGGGAGAGGGGCGCTTGTTCTCAGTCATCGTTGGGGCATTTGGGCTGTTATGTGCGCCACCAGCCTCCTTTGGCTTGGGCACTCTCCTACCTTGCCCGGGCATGGGCTGCTCAACACCCACCCCTCCCCTATATATACATTTTGCACAAAAAGCTAAGTGACAGGAACAAACATTAAATTTTTGAGGAATCATAATTTTTCAAAACCCCATCAAACGACGTCGGATTGGCATGAAATTTTGCGTGAGACCTCGGTAACGTGTTTTAAGGTGTTTGGATGAAAGAAATTCAGTTTTCGGGTCCCGAGGGCCCGTTGGCCCGGCTCGGTCGGCCCGTGACGCTTGTTTGACGTGGATTGTCCGTAACCCCATGAAAGAACGTCGGATCATCCCGAAACTTTACGTGGCTGTTGTAGGGCCCAAGTAGGGTGGTTTCGGGTCACGGGCTGATTTGATCGGGTCAAAACGTTGACTGGGCTCGGGTCGGGACCGAGCGCCCGTGTGGTTCAACCATAACCGTATCAAACGAGGTCGGAACGGCACCAAACTTCATGTGAGCCATCGGGACAAGTTGACGGTGGTCTTGGGAAATAATAATCTGGATTCGGGCCCATGGGCCTGCGGGCCCGGTAAGTTCGTTTTCTCGGGATTCTTCGTAACACCACCAAACGACGTCGGATAGCCACGAAAGCTGACACGGTTGTTCACGGGCATTCTTATGGTGGTATCGGGTCACGGCTTCACGTCTCGGGTCAACGTGTTGACCGGGC
>JARYGA010024424.1:57500-60000 GCA_030545235.1 Helianthus tuberosus | reverse complement strand
ACCCATAGGCACGCTTGCCTGAATACCTATGGGGCCATGCAGGAACTACGTGGGTCGATGATACATATTGGGCGTGCCCAATTCCACAGCAAGCAAGCAAGCAACGCCCCTATAGGCAGATTCCACCCGCTTGAACTAGCAATTGCGGGCTGGCTGTGCTGCCAGAACGTTACCTTAAAGCAAGCTTGACGTGTGCCATCATCTCGTCCAAACAATAGTACCCAACATGGCTGACAAGCTCTACCGACTTTACCCATAGGCACGCTTGCCTGAATACCTATGGGGCCATGCAGGAACTACGTGGGTCGATGATACATATTGGGCGTGCCCAATTCCACAGCAAGCAAGCAAGCAACGCCCCTATAGGCAGATTCCACCCGCTTGAACTAGCAATTGCGGGCTGGCTGTGCTGCCAGAACGTTACCTTAAAGCAAGCTTGACGTGTGCCATCATCTCGTCCAAACAATAGTACCCAACATGGCTGACAAGCTCTACCGACTTTACCCATAGGCACGCTTGCCTGAATGCCTATGGGGGTGCCAAACTACCGAAGTGGGGCTCAGCATGCGTTTGACACCTCTTTCCTCTCCCTTGGGCACTCTTGGGGTAAAGACAACCGTCTCATCTCGCTCACAATGCATGTGCTTGCCTGCCTTGGCATGCCTTCCTAGCACATCCTTGTCCTTGGCATGCCATCCCAGCACACACCAAGGCATGCCATCCCAGCACACACCAAGGCATGCCATCCCAGCACATGCCTCTCTACCCCAAGAGTACTACCACCCCCCTATATATACATTCTGCACAAAAAGTAAAGTGACAGGAACAGACATTAATTTTTTGAGAAATCATAATTTTTGAAGGCAAGCACGTGGTCAGCCACGCTTTCAGGTCGTCGTGCGGGAACAAGGGCAGCGTGCTGGGCAGCGTTCTAGGCAACATGCCATGATGTGGGGCGCTTCCAAGGCAGCATGGCTTGTTTACTAGGCAACATGCTGCAATGTGTGGGGCATCGATCGATTAACTAGCAAACATCGTTGTTGCTTGTAGGCATCGTGTGGGGCATTTACAAGGCATCGGGCTTGATTTATAGGCAACGGGGCTTGGGGAGACCGACGCCTTGCTTGTATAGGCTTTAAACCTCGCGTCTCGTGTGCTTCTATCATGCCCATGCTTGGGCACAGGGGTTGCTCAAGCCCCTGGTCTCCCCTATATATACATTTTGCACAAAAAGTAAAGTGACAGGAACAGACATTAATTTTTCGAGGAATCATAATTTTCGAGGTTTGCTGGTCGTCGAGGCAACGTGGGCAGGCAACGTGGGGGGGAGGGGCGCTTGGTGGGGGGGAGGGAGGGGAGAGGGGCGCTTGTTCTCAGTCATCGTTGGGGCATTTGGGCTGTTATGTGCGCCACCAGCCTCCTTTGGCTTGGGCACTCTCCTACCTTGCCCGGGCATGGGCTGCTCAACACCCACCCCTCCCCTATATATACATTTTGCACAAAAAGCTAAGTGACAGGAACAAACATTAAATTTTTGAGGAATCATAATTTTTCAAAACCCCATCAAACGACGTCGGATTGGCATGAAATTTTGCGTGAGACCTCGGTAACGTGTTTTAAGGTGTTTGGATGAAAGAAATTCAGTTTTCGGGTCCCGAGGGCCCGTTGGCCCGGCTCGGTCGGCCCGTGACGCTTGTTTGACGTGGATTGTCCGTAACCCCATGAAAGAACGTCGGATCATCCCGAAACTTTACGTGGCTGTTGTAGGGCCCAAGTAGGGTGGTTTCGGGTCACGGGCTGATTTGATCGGGTCAAAACGTTGACTGGGCTCGGGTCGGGACCGAGCGCCCGTGTGGTTCAACCATAACCGTATCAAACGAGGTCGGAACGGCACCAAACTTCATGTGAGCCATCGGGACAAGTTGACGGTGGTCTTGGGAAATAATAATCTGGATTCGGGCCCATGGGCCTGCGGGCCCGGTAAGTTCGTTTTCTCGGGATTCTTCGTAACACCACCAAACGACGTCGGATAGCCACGAAAGCTGACACGGTTGTTCACGGGCATTCTTATGGTGGTATCGGGTCACGGCTTCACGTCTCGGGTCAACGTGTTGACCGGGCCATGCTCGGGCCCGATTTGTCGTTGGGCCTTGGGTCGGGCCCGTTGTGCTCGGATCGACACCAAACTTTGTACAGGTTGTTCACGGGCCATTCTTACGTGGTTTGCGAACAGGAGTTCACGTTCTCGGGTGAGGTCTTCATTTGGGCCTTGTTCGGGCCCGATGTGTCGTTGGGCCTTGGATCGGGCCCGTTGTACGTCGGATCGCCACGAAAGTTGACACCGTTGCTCGCGGACATTTTTATGGTGGTGTCGGGCCACGGCTTCACGTTTCGGGTCAACGTGTTGAACGGGCCTTGTTCGGGCCCGATGTCGTTGGGCCTTGGGTTGGGCCCGTTATGCTCGGATCGACAGCAAACTTTGTGAAGTTGTTCACGGGAC
>JARYGA010024423.1:0-17841 GCA_030545235.1 Helianthus tuberosus | reverse complement strand
GGTCGGTTCGAGCTCGTTATCACGTGATACGTTAAAACTATGGAAATAAAGAAATAAAACGCGCCGTAAAATCTTTACCACTCTTCGGGTCGAAATGCGGATAGGTTGACTGAGTTGACCTGCTGTTGACCGAGTTGTCTCGGTTTGACCGAAACCCGCACTGCTGAAACTGAACCCGAACCGAACCCAAATCTGAATCGAAGCAAACCGCACCAAAACTTGACCAAATCTGACCCGAAGCTTTGACCCGCTTCTTGAACCATCTGACCCGAACAGAATCATAATCTGAATCACAACTTGAACCCAAAACCAGGTTTGTAACCCGAGCCAAAACCCGAATCAAAATCAAACCGGAAACTTACTTGAAACACCCGGAGCAAACCTGAACCGAACACGAGAACCTGAGCCCGTGAGTGGTGAACCGATCCTGAACTCGAAGCCGAAGCATGGACCGTCATTAAATCTGAACCCGTGACCTGAACGCTTGAACTTGAGCCGAGCCGAGACATGAAGCACGAGCTGAGACTCGACCACGGCTGTTGTCGCCGTCAACACCATCGAAAACCATCACCACCGCTGCCCACTACCGCCGCCGTCTGCGGCGGCGCTGTCATCACCGGAGCTCTCTCTCCTCTGTCGATCTTTCTCTCTCTCCGACACCCTTTCTCACATCTCTCTCTCTCCGTCTCGTCTCTCCCTCTCTCCCGTATCTATCTTCTTCACCGCACCACCACCGAACAGTGGTGGTGGTGGTGGTCGTTTCTGTCGTTCAAAAGAGGAGGGGGTGGTGTCTTGCCCGAGGAACTGAACCACCGGACTGAAATCAGAAAGAGGGGAAGGGATGTGTGGTGTGCGGTTGGATTGAAGGAGAAGAGAGAGGATGTTGTTTGTTGCCTCTGTATAAAGAATCGAGAGAGAGAGATGAGAGGCATGAATGTGTTTGGTAATTGTATATGTGTGTGTAAAAATGTCTGCACAAGACAAAAGAGGAGGAGGAGGGTGTTATATAGAAAGATTTGAATCTTCGGAGATCTTGTTCAAATTTTTGCACAAAATATTATGGATAGATTATATAGAGATTTTGGATAGATTGTGAAGGGATTTTGTTTAGATTTAGGATTTTTGACAAGATTATTGTAGAAATCTAATATATTATATGCGGGTTTAGGCTTGTGGTTTTTGGGCTTGGGCCCAGGGCCCACAAGCCCGTCTCGTGTGTAAGTGGCCCGTAAATCCTACGAGACCCGTTGTCAAAACCAGAACCCCGTTTAATGTCAAAAATTAAAGTACACAAAAATACGGTCGGTAGTCGTTGTTTGCACGCCCGTTCGTCGATTACGGTAATAATCGCGAGAAATTGTATCGTTGCCGTCTTTAATCCGTTCCTCGATCCGGTTTCGACTGTAGTTACAAAAATATAATTACGAAGCTCAAATATATCGTAAAAATTTAATATCAGTCGGCGTTGTCAGTATCCTGTTCGGTTTCAACCCGTTGCCGTTTAACGTTTCGCCGGTTTCTCTGTAAACCACCGTTCGCGCACTGTAAAGACGGATAGACGTTCCCAGGCACTCCAAAGGCCTAATTAAGTTAATTTGCGTTGTAAACACTATTATTTGTTGCGTTAATTACTTGTAAATTACGTAATTAGGAGCCGTAAATCACGGGTTGTCACATTCTCCCCCTGTTACAGAAATTTCGTCCTCGAAATTTAGACTATGTCATCCCCTCAGAATTGTGTTGTTCGCAGGTAAGTCCGAATAATAACCAGGTGAATGACCGTGTGATCGAAACAAGACTTATTCGAGTCATGTGAATTCAAGGGCATTCCTTCACAATAGGAATCCCAACAGTTTAAAAGAAATGTGTCTCAGTAATTGATGTCAAAGGAAACGAGACGTATAGGTACAGTCACTAATGTGACTAAGTTAACAGGGATCCAACAATGAACAGGAACTTCGACCAATCGAATTCCATATGAACGTTTACAACATGTAAACGAGTTCTAGAAGCAATAACATCCACTGGATGAACTTTGAATCGACAATATCAAATGTATTAGTTTGCATGAAACGCTCGATCGTGATCAGCACAAGCTGTAAGTTATACCGACGCCACAAGGTGTCGCAATGAATGAAACAATTTAATAATAGAGGTGATTGAACAAGTATCACCTGTGTTTTGCATAAAACGCTCAATCATAGTTAGCCCAAGCTACAAGTTTGTACTGACACCACAAAGTGTCGTAGTGACTTAAATAATTCAATAATAGCGGTGATCAAACAAATCCACCGTGTTTTAGGTCAAATGAAAACGCCATGAGGTAAATATGAATGTTTGTTCCAACAAACATCGAAAATTTTTCAATTGAAAATATCAAAGAAATAATATTTTTGATCGAAGATGAAGAAGCAATGAATATCGCAAAGCATCCAATCGATGTTGAAAGAACCGTCATGAGGTACACCAGAAATATAGAAATGAATTTGTGTACCATTGTCTTAACACACTATTGTATTAAGACTGTTGTAATGAGATAAACCAAAGCGGATTTAAAGCAATTCAATAATTAAATCCGTGTATAAGATACGTAAACGAGTTTAGCGCAAGGTTCAAATAAGTGAAAACACCGCCACAAGGTGTCGAAATCAACAATTTAATGGAGTCGAATACCAAACAAGTTTACCACGACTCGGAACAAATGAAGTGTTCGTTAAAAATTGATTTGAATATGATGTTCCCAATACATCATATGGTGTCTCGAATCGAATAAGTGTAATGGGCAAGTTCAAACAATTGAACTTGGTTTTAGCGCAATCCGACAATAGATATATGCATCGATAAGAAAACTTTCGGCATGGTCACAACGAAAAACCATGTATGTAACTTGTAAAGAATGATCGTGACACAATGATCATTAAGAGGAGTAGAGATACGAAAATCTACTCAGTAAGTGTGAAATTCGAAATTTCAATAAAAGAAATTTGAGGACTTTACCGGGGTTTCGTGTGACGACCAATTGTTAGGTGACATTACCATGGAATGTCGAACATAGCGTACTCGTCATTAATTAGGTAGGGGGGATGCGGAGACATTCGTCTTCTCCCTGGCGTGATTCGTGCCGTTGCAGGATCGCGTGACAAATTGTCGTTTCCAGATCGTTAGTTCTCCTGCTGACAGGAATCTAGCGTCGTCGTTAAATTGCGTCATCGTTCCTTCTCGAAGGCCTCGCCTCGATAATCGTATGTGTCGTACTTCAACCTCCGTTGATGTATAGCTTAAGTTTCACATATACCTGTGCACTAGCGTTGTGTTCCGCGTAGAATGTGAGGTACCCCGACATCCGTTGACGTAAGGATGGAGTTGCATGTATTCTTATGCACTCGTTTTGTTATGCGTAGGCTGCCTGCTCGGGAAGTTAAAATATTATAGGCAATATGGAATATAGTGTGTGCCCGAGTTAATATTCGCGGTTCCTACGTGATGACCTTTAATAAACACATGCACAAATAATCAATCATATAACCGAATGCACATGTTAGTCACCAATAAGCAATCAAGTAATTCTCCTAGTCCCACTAGCCTCCCAGCCTCTCAGACTGCTCTTCCTAGTCCCACTAGCCTCCCAGCCTCTCAGACTGCTCTTCCTAGTCCCACTAGCCTCCCAGCCTCCCAGACTGCTCTTCCTAGTCCCACTAGCCTCCCAGCCTCCCAGACTGCTCTTCCTAGTCCCACTAGACTATCCTCCCAGCCTCTCAGACTGATCCAGCCACCCGACTGAATTCCCTTTTCCGAAGGTCTTAATTGCATGTTTCCTAAACTCTCAGAGTGTTGTGTACTGTATGTAATCGTTTCATGTACCGTGTGTAAAACATCACAATAGCGTATGTTTGAAAACGAAATTTTGACTGTTTGTTTTTCGGCAACGGTTGGAGACCATATTCGAGTACTAGGCGTTCTGTGTGTATTCAACGTCTTAATAGTCTAAGTTCCCAGAGGAAAGTGAGGTTAGAGCCTAGGTATCACAACAGAAACCTAATTCGCTGTAACCTATAGCTCTGATACCAATCTGTCACACCCCGAAATCATCAGAGCTTGGCGTGACTGGACTGGTATCGTCATTGCACAGCGGAAGCAAAATAAGCAAAGACTTCTAGAAATTGAACGCCCGCTAAGTACTCGAGTCTCCAATGGTTCTCCTATTCCAACCGTGCCTTGCCTTAGAACTGTAACCTGAGAAAGAACATGCGAGAAAAATCAACATAATGTTGAGCGAGTTCATAGTTTGTTCGTAAAAGATTTGAGATAAATCTTTTGAGTTGTGAAAGGTTTGAAATAAATCTTTGGAATTGTGAAAGATTTGAAATAAATCTTTGGAATAACCGGTTTTTTTGAAATAGTATTGAGAAAATGAATTTAAAAATCATTTTCATGCCAAGTTATATGGAAACGTTGTGTTTGTAACACGTTATGTTCATAAAACCATGTTTTTGTAATGTTCGTAAAATCATCAATGCCCACCCTGACTTTGACCCGCATAATCTTATGCCTTAAATTTTGTAGAAAACATGGTATTTAATTTGTATGAACAAGTATGTTTCGTAAGTATAATGTTCCTGGTATGTAGCAGTGTAAGAGGACTTGTGATCACCAATGGTTTGCAAGGCCATTAGCATGTTGTGAAATGCAAGTAAGTAAGACACAACCTAGCCGATTTTTGCGTTGGGCAACCAAGTCACTCCAGGTCCGTTGTGGTTAGCCTCCGAGAGGTCCGTTTGGCCTAGAGCTGGGCTCGCTACACCCAGATAGATCTACCGCTCGAGTCCCTCGGTGTTCTAACTACCCATTCACATGATCTAAACCTCCTTACGTTAATCATACCGTGTATAAAATAAATTCCTGGTCACCCTGACCAGATTCCTGGTTACCCTAACCCAATCCCCGGTCACCCTGGCCGAATATCATTCACATTTCGAACAAGCATTTGTTTTTGTAAAAACCGGTATGTTTAGTATAAACCTTTCGTAAATCATTTGAGTTCCTCGAAATCCCTTCGTAATATGATTTAGAAATACGAGTTTTATATTTGTTCTAAACTTTGTTTGCTTTTGCAAAACGTGCATGTCTTTCCACCCCGAAAACATTTATAAAAATGTAGAGCCGTGAAAAGTGGGGTTATGAACTCACCTGAATATTCCTGTGCAAAGCTAGCTAATTACGACTTCCTTGATGTCGTTTCCAAAGTGAGACTCGCTAGCGTGCATTCTACAATATTCCTAACACGGAATACCTAATAAGTTTCTAAATAAACGCAGTATTTAAACTACGTGCCATCGAGCTCTACCGAATCGTTAATCGGACGATTCAACGGTAAATTGTTAACTTAATAAAAAAAATGATTAAGTTAAACTTGTTAAGTCTCGTTTAATGTCAGTAGCAATTTAATAAGTCTTGAAAAAGACTTAGTTTCCGGGAGACTTAAAAATGAATAAATATTTATATAAAAATATATCGTTGTAGGTGTGTTAGCCGTCTCGAGTAGTCATACGAGTATAAAAGAATATTTCTATGAAAATATCATATAACAAACTCGTATCATATATCGCGTTTCGTATATAATAATTTGTATCACGTCTTGTGTATATTTGCCAAAAATATACGTATAGGCCGTTTAGGCGTGTAAAATAAATATGAAGAGTTATATTTATTTTATAGAGGAATCGTAGAGTTGTTTTTGAAAGTGAATACGATCTATATTTATTTTTATTAGGGGAATTCGTGTTACGCGATGTTTGAAATAAATATATATACTATATTTATTTATAAAAGGATTCGAATTCCGACGTTTTGTTTTATAATAAAAACGCTTCGTCTTTACGGATTTTCTCGAAAAACGGGCAGAGTTTCCTTTGTTTTTGGACGCCCCGACAACTAAAGTGTCGAAATTTTTATCAAGATTCAACTAAACTATAAATGTAATTTCGGCAAACATATATGTATATCTCAAATGTAACTTATAAATAGGTCGGTTCGAGCTCGTTATCACGTGATACGTTAAAACTATGGAAATAAAGAAATAAAACGCGCCGTAAAATCTTTACCACTCTTCGGGTCGAAATGCGGATAGGTTGACTGAGTTGACCTGCTGTTGACCGAGTTGTCTCGGTTTGACCGAAACCCGCACTGCTGAAACTGAACCCGAACCGAACCCAAATCTGAATCGAAGCAAACCGCACCAAAACTTGACCAAATCTGACCCGAAGCTTTGACCCGCTTCTTGAACCATCTGACCCGAACAGAATCATAATCTGAATCACAACTTGAACCCAAAACCAGGTTTGTAACCCGAGCCAAAACCCGAATCAAAATCAAACCGGAAACTTACTTGAAACACCCGGAGCAAACCTGAACCGAACACGAGAACCTGAGCCCGTGAGTGGTGAACCGATCCTGAACTCGAAGCCGAAGCATGGACCGTCATTAAATCTGAACCCGTGACCTGAACGCTTGAACTTGAGCCGAGCCGAGACATGAAGCACGAGCTGAGACTCGACCACGGCTGTTGTCGCCGTCAACACCATCGAAAACCATCACCACCGCTGCCCACTACCGCCGCCGTCTGCGGCGGCGCTGTCATCACCGGAGCTCTCTCTCCTCTGTCGATCTTTCTCTCTCTCCGACACCCTTTCTCACATCTCTCTCTCTCCGTCTCGTCTCTCCCTCTCTCCCGTATCTATCTTCTTCACCGCACCACCACCGAACAGTGGTGGTGGTGGTGGTCGTTTCTGTCGTTCAAAAGAGGAGGGGGTGGTGTCTTGCCCGAGGAACTGAACCACCGGACTGAAATCAGAAAGAGGGGAAGGGATGTGTGGTGTGCGGTTGGATTGAAGGAGAAGAGAGAGGATGTTGTTTGTTGCCTCTGTATAAAGAATCGAGAGAGAGAGATGAGAGGCATGAATGTGTTTGGTAATTGTATATGTGTGTGTAAAAATGTCTGCACAAGACAAAAGAGGAGGAGGAGGGTGTTATATAGAAAGATTTGAATCTTCGGAGATCTTGTTCAAATTTTTGCACAAAATATTATGGATAGATTATATAGAGATTTTGGATAGATTGTGAAGGGATTTTGTTTAGATTTAGGATTTTTGACAAGATTATTGTAGAAATCTAATATATTATATGCGGGTTTAGGCTTGTGGTTTTTGGGCTTGGGCCCAGGGCCCACAAGCCCGTCTCGTGTGTAAGTGGCCCGTAAATCCTACGAGACCCGTTGTCAAAACCAGAACCCCGTTTAATGTCAAAAATTAAAGTACACAAAAATACGGTCGGTAGTCGTTGTTTGCACGCCCGTTCGTCGATTACGGTAATAATCGCGAGAAATTGTATCGTTGCCGTCTTTAATCCGTTCCTCGATCCGGTTTCGACTGTAGTTACAAAAATATAATTACGAAGCTCAAATATATCGTAAAAATTTAATATCAGTCGGCGTTGTCAGTATCCTGTTCGGTTTCAACCCGTTGCCGTTTAACGTTTCGCCGGTTTCTCTGTAAACCACCGTTCGCGCACTGTAAAGACGGATAGACGTTCCCAGGCACTCCAAAGGCCTAATTAAGTTAATTTGCGTTGTAAACACTATTATTTGTTGCGTTAATTACTTGTAAATTACGTAATTAGGAGCCGTAAATCACGGGTTGTCACACATAAAGCTTTCAAGTTCGCTAATTTTCAAATTCTAAGCCTGAATTTTTAGATATTGTCAAGCGATCTTGGATTTTAAGTGTTGATGGTGTGCACCAGTTCAAAGTTGTCAAGAAACTAAGGTCGCTTAAAGGTCCTTTTAGAGCTCTTCTATTTAAACAGGGTAATTTGCACCGGAAGGTTGTTGAGCTTCGATCTAAATTGGATGATATTCAAAGTTGTATTGATGCGGACCCTTCCAATGTTCACTTACGGGTTGAGGAGGCATCTCTTACGAGTCAGTTTCTGGAAGCCTCTTTGGATGAGGAACGATTTCTTAAGCAAAAATCTAAGGTGGATTGGTTACAAGCTGGTGATATGAACACGACTTTCTTTCATTCCTCGCTTAAAACTAGGAATCATCGTAAGAGGATTGATGTCATTAAGGATTCGGATGGCGTGATGTATGAAGGAGAGAATGTTCAACTGGCGTTAGTGAAACACTATGAAAATTTTTTGGGTTGCCAGGGCGATGTTTCTATCAGTCCGTCGGTTGAGTTATTTGGTAATCAGTTGGATCCGGTTATTGCTAACAATATGGTTCGGCAGGTTACGGCTGAAGAGGTTAGGAAGGCTATGTTTTCGATAGGTGCGGACAAGGCTCCAGGGCCAGATGGTTTCTCTTCAGCTTTCTTTAAGGGTGCTTGGTCAATTATCGGGGAAGATGTGTCTAATGCTATTATTGATTTCTTTGCAACGGGTAAGCTTTTGCGAGAACTGAACCATACTTTAATTGTCCTTGTGCCGAAAGTTGCTACTCCTTCTAGTGTTACGGATTACCGGCCTATAGCGTGTTGCAATGTTTTGTATAAGTGCATTAGTAAAATTCTGGCGGATCGTCTTAAAGTGGCGTTAGATTTGATTGTTAATGTTAATCAGTCGGCTTTTGTCCCGGGTCGGAAAATTTCGGATAATATATTGCTTACTCAGGAGCTCATGCACAACTATCATAGAAATGTGGGACCTCCTAGGTGTGCTTTTAAGGTAGATATTCAGAAAGCCTATGATACCGTTGATTGGAGATTTTTAAGGAGTGTGTTGCTGGGTTTTGGGATCAATATTAAGATGGTGGAGTGGATTATGATCTGTGTGTCTACCCCTTCATACTCTGTTTGTGTTAACGGTAATGTCCATGGATATTTCAGAGGCAGACGAGGGTTAAGGCAAGGGGATCCAATATCTCCATATCTGTTTACTCTGGTTATGGAGATTCTAACTGGTATTCTCCAATATGAGACGAAGATGGATTCCTCTTTCAGGTTTCATAACAGATGTGAGAAGCGGCAGATTATAAACCTTTGCTTTGCAGATGATCTCTTTTTGTTTGCTAGAGGAGATATTGGTTCGGCGAAGTGTATTATGGCGGCCCTAACTAATTTCGCTAATATGTCAGGTTTGGTCCCTAGTGTCCAAAAGAGTACCATCTTCTTTTGTAATGTTTCCCAACAGGTGAAGAATGCTATCCTAAATGTTATGCCGTTTGTGGAAGGCTCCCTCCCTGTTCGATATTTGGGAGTTCCACTTATTTCCACAAGGCTTCTATATAAGGATTGTAGTGTCCTCGTTGAAGGCTTAGAGAAGCGTATTTCGAACTGGAAAAATAAGATGCTCTCATTTGCGGGTCGGTTACAACTTATCTCAGCTGTTCTCTCTTCGATGCATATCTATTGGTCATCGGTATTTATTTTACCATCTCGAGTCACGCATGATCTCGAAGCTAGAATGCGTAATTTTTTATGGAATCAAGATAGCGCATATCAAAAAGGGAGGGCCAAAGTTTCATGGAAGTCTGTTTGCGTTCCAAAGTATGAAGGAGGTTTGGGAATTCGTCGTATTGGTGATGTTAATAAAGCCCTCATGACTAATCATGTATGGAGTGTTATCACAAAATGGAAGTCTCTTTGGGTTGAATGGGTGCATGATTATAAGCTAAAAGGGAAGAGTTTCTGGGTTGTTAAGGTTCCTTCTAATTGTTCGTGGAGCTGGAGAAAACTCCTTCAGCTTCGGCCAATTATTAGAGACCATTTGTGGACGAAACTTGGGGATGGGGTGTCGACTTCAGCTTGGTATGACAATTGGTGTGTGTTAGGGCCGCTAGGTAATTTTTTGTCTCCAAGAACCATTACGAGAGCAGGATTCAGATTGGATAACTCTGTTGCGGATATTTATTCAGGAGGCGTTTGGCAATGGCCCATGGCTTGGAGGGATCTATTTCCTGTCCTTATTCAGCTAGATCATGTCCAACTTGTGGCAGGCAAGAGAGATATGATTAAATGGCGAGTAGATGATCATGTTTATGAGGTTTCGGCTGCACAAATATGGGAGTCTATTCGGTATAGGGATCAGGAGATCGAGTGGTCTAAAGTGGTTTGGTTCGCGCATTGTATTCCGAGGCATTCTTTCTTATTGTGGCTGACTATGAGGAAGAAGTTACTCACTCAAGATGTTATTCTCAGCTGGGATATTACGAGGAGAAAAAACATGAATATGATGTGCTGTTTGCTTTGTTATGAGAACCATGATTCTCATAATCATTTGTTTTTTGAATGCAAATTCTCATCGGAGGTTTGGGCTTTGATTCGAGTTAGAGCGGGTATGGTTAGTATTAATCCAAAATGGGAGGATATTATTGCATACTTAATGACCAGGTCTTCTTCTAAGTTAGCAGCTGATTATGTTAGCAGACTCTTGGTGGCGGCAAGTGCTTATTTTATATGGCAGGAGCGGAATTCTAGACTGTTTAAAAATCAGCTGAGACCTCCTGAGCAAGTATATCAAATTATCATCAAGACCGTTCGATATAAGCTCATGGGAGTCAAGATGAAGCGGACGGAAAGAGTCCGAAAGCTGTTAGGTGAATGGGAGATTGCTGATGCTGGAAATGATGGTGATGGCGGTTGATTAGGGTTTTTTTGTTTGTTTTGTTGCTAGATTGTTGTCTAGTGGTGTGTTTGTCGGATTGGTGTTTTTATTTTTCTGGTTTTTTGGTGTACAGTCATGGGGTATGTCTCATGATTGAACTAGCGTAGACTCTCTACGCTACTTGTTTTATTTGGTTGTGAATATATAGAATCACCGGGGTAACCCTTTACCCAAAAAAAAAAAACAAATGTACTAAGTATGCACACAATGGGCATACATAGCATGAAATGTAATGTGAAACAATGTACTAAGTACGCACACAATGGGCATACATAGCATAAAATGTAATGTAAAGCAATGTACTAAGTACGCACACAATGGGCATACATAGCATGAAATGTAATGTAAAGCAATGTACTAAGTATGCACACAATGGACATACGTAGCATGAACAGAATGAAATCATGTACTATAAATGTACTAATGAACATAGCAAGTATATGATGTGAAAGCAGGAAAGCACGAAAGTAACAAGTAGGCACATGTGTTTCACCCCAAAACAATTTGGAAAACAGTAAAAGAGGGGTCTATGTACTCACTTGAGATTGCTTAGAAGTCCTAAGATAACCACCAAGCAATGCTAGAGATCACGGAATCAAACGGCACCTAATATAGGTAACTATGTTAATAAACCGAACCTAAATCGGAGGATCGGATAGAATGAGGGTTCGTAAACCAAACGAGTCTGGAGACTCGTGTAATATGGTTTAACAAAGCCTACATACTAAATGAAACCTAACATAAGTGCTTACGACCCATTACGACCCGTTTAGGTAGGTTATGCTACTTTAACGCGTCGTTCGCGTGAAACGCGTTCGGACCGCCTAACTAGTCCTATGACAAGTAACATATGCCTTAACATGTCTAATATTGTTGTCAAATCAGTTTAGATGTCAAAAGTTATGTTACATATGTCTAAAATGAATTTTGGCATCAAAGGGGTATTTTGGTAATTTACCTAAGGCATATAAACTACTTATCATACAACTATTTAAACGAAGCGACCATAAGGTATAACCTCGAAGGTTATTCCCTATATACTATGGTCACCTATTGTGTATGGTCGGATCCTAATGATCGGCCAAATGGGTCGGGTTAGAAGGTATAAGCGATTTATCAGATCGCTTACCCTTACGACCCTAGACAACGTGGTAATCAGTAGGCATAGTCACAAGGGACTATAACCATCGTGATTATGCTCACGTTGCGAAGTTCAAACGAACTTCGCATTGACCATAAACTGGTCAATGCAGAAAGTCAAACAAAGTTTGACTTTCGGACTCGAAAAGAAATAAAAGAACGAAGGAACACTTACAAAGGGTCCCCGAATGCTAATCTAGATCAAAATAGCTCAGGTATGAAACAAAGGTTTCAACTTAGAGCACATTAGATCAGATTCTTGTGAGGAATGAGTGAAAATGTGATGGGTATTTATAGATTTCGGTTCACCGTTAGGATCGTTTCTTGGAGAAGAGGGAATGATCTCGCCCGTACACTTGTCGGAATGTTGTGGTAGCTCATTTTGCCACCACCACAAGAGTTTGACAAGTGGCATTGGCCTTTGGGGAGTTGAAGGGCTGTTACCAGCTGTTTAAACACTGAATCTGGTCCAGAAGGGGTCTCGCGTGACGCCTAGACCCCTCGCGTCACGCCTAGCCCTTATTTCTGCAGAATTTGCAGAAATGGTCCCTTCACATGTTTCGTTGCGTAACGGCACTTCTAACACCCGTCAAACCCAACTTCAAGCTCCACAAGGATGCTTAAACATTGTGGACATGAAACATGCTCAAAAATATGTCGGATGTTGGTTCGTTTGGTCGTACGAACGCGATGTTCGCTTAATTACGACGGTATGCGCATAAGCGCGAAAAACGATCCAAATTGCGCGACGAATGGATTTTTCTCATGCCAAACACTAAAATAAAATATTTTAGTGCTTACATAAACTTTTGGATGTCCGGATGTATTCAGAACGTAAGTTATGAGCGAAAATGCAAACTTGTGCACTTTTTGACGCTTTTAGTCCCTGAATGACCTAAAAGTTTATTTTAGCACACCGAACCCTTCAAAGCCTATTTCTAAGATATGTAAAGGATATTTATGGTATGTTTAACTTATGGTCATGTTCCGGAATGTCTGTTACAGTTCAAATTGGCATACTTTCGCAGTTTGTCAAGTTTAGTCCCTGTAGGCGAATTAACTTGTTTTTGCCATACCAAAGCCTTTAAAACTTATTTCTAAGTTATTTAAAGGTTATTTAAGGTATGTTAAGTATATGTTGATGTTCCGGAGTATTTGTCGCATTAAACTGATTACGTTTACGCACCAGTTTGCGTATAACTCTCCAGAAAGCGATGTAGAGTTTGAAATTGAACAAAAGTCAAAACATGAAAAATGTTAAACATAACCAAACAAACATTGGGATCAAATAACATTGTTTTATTGATAACTGAACTGTTCACAATGACTATAAGCACAGATGTTACATTCTCCACGAGTAGCTACATGTCACACCCCGACCGCGTAAAACAACAAATCGCGGCGGAAACATCGGGGCGTGTCGCAACAGAATTAATTGTCTCATAACCATGGCATACAAAGTTTTATTTATTTATTAAACAAGGGTGTTACATTGTCTTGAACAGTAAACAAAAGAGTTTATAACATAATTAAACATAGTCTATCCTCTTTTAAAGTCTCTAAGGCACAGGTCCGCCCTAGTATCATGATCAACATCCTACGGAAAAGCTCCTGAAAACACATGTGAAAATAGGTACGTCAGCATAAAAATGCCTGTGAGATACATAGGTTTGTAAAAATAGGATTCATGACTTATGTTTAAGAAAAATGTTTAGTCATGAACCTTTTTGTTTGCTTTGTCTTGTAAATCATTTGAAAACAATAAGATCAGATGATATGTATAAGAAAATGTCAGGTTAAATAAATAACCATGTAAAAATGTGTTTGTATAAGCTAAGTTGTTTGTAAATCAATGTCTTGTGAAAAGTATGTTATTTGTATAAAATGTTCTATGTCTCAATATTGAAATGATTCAAATAACGTTACGACATGTAATACCATACAAACACTTATATATAGGAAGTACCAGCGGCGTATCCACCATGCTTGTATCATATTACACATGCATCGTTACTTAATCACTTAATCAAACCAAACCAACCAATGTAAGAAGTCTATGTTTAAACCAATTGTCAAATGTATTGAATAATATGTCAAAGTATTTATGTCGAGATGTAAATCATGTCAAAATGTCTATGTCAAATGTCCATGTCAAATGTCTATGTCAAATGTCCATGTCAAATGTCTATGTCAAATATCCATGTCAAATATCCATGTCAAATGTCTAAGTCAAAATGTCATGTATGGCAAGTGAAATGTCTCAACTAAACCATATGCATAAAAACAAAGTATTGAAGTAAAACTTGGTTCAAATCAAAGCTATGTTTTGTGTAAATGCATGCAACTATTTAATATGAACATCTATGCGGTATTGTAAAAATGCATACATCCAAGCCTTGTGACTGTGGTGATAAGCCCTTTAAACAAATTAAAGGTCTATCTGTCTTATATCATCGAATTCGGTCATTCCTTTCTGTCCCCTTTCCCTGGGATGTCCGGAACGGGAGTTGTCAATTCCTATGGTACCACTACCTACTAACGAACGGCGTAGCTAATGTTAATGAATGTATTGTCCCATGTAAACAAACCAAATGTCATACCAAAATGTAAACATGTGAAAAACAATGCACTAAGTATGTAATCAAATGAACATACATAGCGTGAAATGTCATGTAAAACGATGTACTAAGTAATGCACAAAATGGGCACACCTAGCATGAAATGTCATGTAAAACAATGTACTAAGTAATGCACAAAATTGGGCACACCTAGCATGAAATGCCATAAAATCATGTACTATAATGTACTAACGAACATAGCAGTATATGATGTGAAAACAGGAAAGCATGAAAGTAACAAGTAGGCACATGTGTTTCACCCCAAAACAGTTTGGAAAACAGTAAAAGAGGGGTCTATGTACTCACTTGAGATTGCTCAGATGTCTAAAGATAATCACCAAGTAATGCTAGAGATCTCAGAATCAAACGGCACCTAATATAGGTAACTATGTTAATAACCGGACCTTAATCGGATGATTGGATAGAATGAGGTTTCGTAAACCAAACGAGTGTAGAGACTCGTGTCATTTGGTTTAACAAAGCCTACATACTAAATGAAACCTATCCTAAGTGTTTGTGACCCATTACGACCCGTTTAGGTAGCTTATGCTACTTTAACGCGTCGTTCGCGTGAAACACGTTCGGACCGCCTAACTAGTCCTATGACAAGTAATATATGCCTTAACATGTCTAATATGGTTGTCAAATCAGTTTAGATGTCAAAAGTTATGTTACATATGTTTAAAATGAATTTTGGCATCAAAGGGGTATTTTGGTAATTTACCTAAGGCATATAAACTACCTATCATACAACTACTTAAACGAAGCGACCATAAGGTATAACCTCGTAAGGTTATTCCCTATATACTATGGTCACCTAATGTGCTTGGTCGGATCCTAATGATCGACCAAACGGGTCGGGTTCGAAAGTATAAGCGATTGTTTAGATCGCTTACCTTACGACCCTATCTAAGCACTAAACTAAAAGTGACGAGCTAAGCATGTTAAAACATGCTTAACTAAGTTTAGAAAACAGGTTTGGTATCAAAACAAACGGTTTTGATACCCATAAGTAGTTTGGTTACAAAATACGCAAGAATACGTATTCTGACCGAAACTACGGCTCGTCACTGAGCCTAGATAACGTGGTAATCAGTAGGTATAGTCACTAGGGACTATAACCATCGTGATCACGCTCACGTTATGAAGTTCAAACGAACTTTGCATCGACCATAAACTGGTCAATGCAGAAAGTCAAACAAAGTTTGACTTTCGGACTCGAAAAGCAATAAAAGAACGAAAGAGGACTTACGAAGGGTCCCCGAATGCTAATCCCGATCCAAGTAACTCAGGTATGAAACGAAGGTTCCAACTTAGAGCCCAAATGATCAGATTTGTGGGTTTTGAAGCAATGGGGGGTGGGTATTTATAGGAAAAGTAGAGCCGTTAGGATCGTTTCTTGAATATCGTGCCACGATCCTAGCCGTACACTTGTCACAAAGTTGTGGTGGTTAGAGATGATGTTTATCAGCTGAAAATTTAAGTTGCAAACATGTGGTTGTGGTTTAATCAGCTGATAATCTGCTGACTGTTTGTTATTATCTGATCTGCAGAACCCATACGCACCGTATGGTAAAGATACCATACGCATCGTATGGTGTAAGTTTGTCAGAATTACAGTTTTGGTCCCTGCAGTGTAATCAGCCCATTTTCGACACGTTTAAGGCCCGTTAACCCCATTTCAAAGCTCTGAAATGAAGTTAAAGTATAGGGAACTTAAAACATGCTCAAAAATATCTCAGATGTCGGTTCGTTTAGCCGTACGGTTGCGTTGTTCGGTTAATTACGACGGAATGCGCATAAGCGCGAAAAATGATCCAAATGACGCAACGAATGGATTTTTCTTATGGCGAACACTAAAATATAATGTAGTCATGCTTTCATAAATTTTTGGATGTCCGGATGTATTCAGAACGTAAATTATGCGCGAAAATGCAAACTTGTGCACTTTTTGACACTTTTAGTCCCTGGATGACCCAAAAGTTTATTTTAGCACACCGAACCCCTCAAAGCCTATTTCTAAGCTATGTAAAGGATATTTAAGGTGTGTTTAACTTATGGTCATGTTCCGGAATGTTCTTTACAGTTCAAATTGACATACTTTCGCAGTTTGTCATATTTAGTCCCTGTAGTCGAATTAACTTGTTTTTGCCATACCAAAGCCTTCAAAACTTATTTCTAAGTTATGTAAAGGTTATTTAAGGTATGTTGAGTATATGTTGATGTTCCGGAGTATTTCTCGCATTAAACTGAGTACGTTTACGCACTAGTTTGCGTATAACTCTCCAGAAAGCGATGTAGAGTTTGAAATTACATAAAAGTCAAAACATGAAAAATGTAAATCATAACAAAACAAACCTTGGGATCAAATAACATTGTTTTATTGATAATAGAACTGTTCACAATGATTACAAGCACAGTTGTTACAGTCTCCCCTACTTGTGGAAATTTCGTACCGAAATTTATTTAGAGGAAACTCGTGGAAAAAGATGCGGATATTTCGCTTTCATTTGATCTTCGCGTTCCCAAGTAAACTCAGGTCCACGTTTAGCTTCCCAGCGAACTTTGACCAAAGGAATGCGCTTGCGTTTAAGCCACTTGACTTCACGTTCCATGATTTCCACTGGTTTCTCAACAAATTTCAGTGTTGTGCCAACACGAATTTCGTCAAGCGGTATGGAGAAATTCTCATCAGCTGTACACTTCTTGAGATTGGACACGTGAAAAGTTGGATGAACATTTCCCAGTTCAGGAGGTAACTCAAGTCTGTAGGCTACCTTTCCGATTCTTTCGACGATCTTGAATGGTACAACGTACCTAGGTGCAAGTTTTCCTTTCTTTCCAAATCTGATCACACCTTTCCAAGGTGAGACCTTAAGTAATACTCGATCACCGACTTGAAATTCCAAGGCTTTGCGTTTTGGATCCGCGTAAATCTTCTGACGGCTCTGAGCTGCCTGAAGGTTATCACGAACTTTCTTGACCTTGTCACTTGTCTCTAAAATGAGGGCAGGTCCAGTAAGTTGAGCATCGCCAATCTCATTCCAGCAGACTGGTGAACGACATTTTCGACCATAGAGAGCCTCAAAAGGAGCCATTTTGATGCTAGTGTGATAACTGTTGTTGTAGGAGAATTCAATCAATTTAAGATGTGAATCCCAGCTACCACCAAAATCGATCACACAAGCTCTTAGCATATCCTCCAGAGTCTGGATTGTTCTCTCAGATTGACCATCCGTTTGCGGATGATAAGCTGTGCTCAGATTAAGTTGGGTCCCCATAGCAGATTGCATGGTTCTCCAAAAATGAGAAGTGAAACGAGCATCTCTGTCAGAAATGATGTTCAAAGGAACACCATGTCGAGCTACAATTTCATCCACATAGATTTGTGCAAGTCTGTCAGCAGGAAAATCCTCACGGATTG
>JARYGA010024422.1:0-41339 GCA_030545235.1 Helianthus tuberosus | reverse complement strand
ACAATCGACTCCATTTCTTTTGACATTTCAGTCTTACTCGGTTTCACTGGTGGATCACACAGGATGTGATTCTCGATTGGAATATCTGTTGTAACCGAGTTAGACTGTTGGTTCACAATTACATCAGATTCATCATCCGAAGAATCAGTATCCTAAACAACGGGAGGACTCTGTTCCTTGACACACGATGAATCTGTCACACTTATCTCAGATTCTGATTGACCCGAGGATGATGTACCAGTTGTGAACCCGAGGCCTGCTGCAAAGTCATCTAGACCGAGTGGCACAGTAGGTTCAAAACGGGGCATATCCTCGTCATCAGGCAATTTGGAGTAATTGTGATTCATTGGGGGAGGACATGATTTGAATCCCATACACTTCTTATCCCCCTTTTTCTTTTGAACATCAATAATGTGATCCAATACATAGCGGGAATTGGAATAACTTTCCAATTTCTGCTTGATTGTTTCACATTCACATCGAGCGGTTGCCAATTCTACCATCTGCTTTTCAATTGTGTCTATAAGATCATTGTTAGCATGTTGTTTTCGCAAAACAGCTTTTTGTAATTCTGAAACATCATGTCTTAATGACGCAATTGTTGTTTTAAATTCCTTTTCATTTCTGGTTAAAAACACGTTAGCTTCAGCTGCTTTAGAAAGATCTACAATCAATTCTTGATTGTGTTTGGATAGGATTTCAATCTGACTTTCCTGTTCAGCATATTTAACATTTAAACTATCACAATTTTCACAGCTAACTACAGTGGGTTCATCGACACATACCTGACCTGATGAACAGTCGACATTAGCCATAAAGGCTGAATGGAGAGAAGACGAAGAGTAAGCAGCTTGATCCATCAAATTAGATCTTCTTTCAGTTCCTGCTGCAGCTTCTTCCAAAAGCTCATCAATATCTGCATCGACTGACGCACTAGATGTCTCATCCACATGATCATTTCCTGAAGTGGGGGATTCTTCATCTGAGCTTCCACTATAACCAGAACTGTCTTCATCTCCAGAAGATGCAACACCATTGGTGGAAGATTCTCCACCACTGGCGTGCTTTAAATCCTTTACGACTTCAGCAAAACATGCTGTTCCACCATTTCCTCCTTCTCCAAGCTGAAGCGACCAATCACAACCCTCATCTATTTGAACCACCAGCCCCCGGTTGGCATTTGATGACCCTGCTTGGCCTTGGTTGTTGACAGGTATCAACGTTCGAACATTGTTCCCGTTCTGGTTCTGCTGGTTGCCTTGATTTCTGAACGGATTTTGATTTCCATGCTGAGCTGGTCTTGTGCATTCCCTTTTGAAATGACCCCGTTCGCCACAGTTAAAGCACTTGACAGCTTGCTTGTCGAACCCATACTTGGTGTCTTTCTTGTTTTCCAAGTTGGATCTCCCCGTCCTTTCCATAAACTCCTTTGCTCTTCGAATTGCACTAGCAAGAGCCCATTTGATATCCATCATTTCAAACTCTTCTTTATCCACTTGCTGATAATCTTCATTGGTTAGATTGACATTCCCAATCTGACCTGCGATCAATCCACTATAAGCACTAACCAAGGTATTCAACATCTCCATATGCTCCTTGGCTACTTCGACACTGACTTTGGAAAAGTTGGAAGTGTCTAATCTGACTGTGTTAGGATTGGAAGTGGCTTGAAAGTTTGAAGAGCTTCCATAAAACCCTTGCTGTTGCGGTTGTTGCTGCTGAGCTGTCGGTTGCACATTCAGTCTTGAAAACATCGTGTAGGCTGAAGGATCAAACTGATCTGTTGTTGAAGGTCCGGTGTTAGAAACGAAAGCTGTTTGAAGCTTCGCGTGTTGAGAAGCTGGTCTTTCTCCACTGATACCTCCTGCAATCCCAAAATACATTTCTGGATTTTGAGGAGTTTGTGTTCTTTTCGCCTTCAGCTTTTCTTCTACATCCTTATTCTCCAATCTTTGAATTAATTCATAAACGGTGATTGTTTCTAAAACACCATTTTCTTTGAGAATTTCAAGATAACTGCTCCACTTTGCTGGTAAGCTATCAGCGAATCTTTTCACCAATTCTTGTGGAGTGGCAGTGACTTTAAAAGCAAACATCTCACTCAACAAATGATGGAACCTTGTAGATAACTCTGCCAAAGTCTCATTCTCCAAACACGTAAATCCTTCAAACTCTTTCTTCAGTAATTCTTGCTTGATCTTTCTAGATTGAGCATTTCCTTCACACCGTAACGTGAGCATATTCCACAAGCTTTTAGTAGTCGTGCAGTAAACAAACTGGTGATAAATGTCTTTGTCAAGAGCTTGTGTGAGAATCATGAATGCTTTCTTTTCTAACTCAAACTTCTTCTTATCTTCTTCAGACAAAGTGCTGTAAGTTTGTGGATTAGATCCTGCAACTTCCAGCTCATTTTCAAAGGCTGTGAAGAAGCACATCCATAGATCTTGACCTTGTCCCTGAACATAAGTTCTCAGCCTTTCTTTCCACCATCCCCAATCATTGATGTGATTTAACTTTGGCGGTTTTGTGCTTGTACCAGTTTCACTGTCATTCTGCATCATAGATTGAATGCTGTTGCTTTGATTTGTGACCAAAGCCCATTGATTTGCAGTTATCATTGCAGCTTGAGGTGGGACAATAGCTCGCATCCATGCATTTTTGTCGAAATCTGACGTAGAGTGCGTAGATTGCATAGCTGATGATTGTGGAGTCGAAGTTATTTGAGTCCATGTGGTTGGATCCCACTGACCGTTTGTTCCCATTTTATGACAATTAATATATTAAGTGAAAATTGATTTAAAAAAGAAAACAAGTTTTCTATTTAAAAGTTTAATTTTCACAAACTATGTTAATTTCAAATGATAACAACCAGCCGAAAGATCCTTGATCGAAAGACCTGAAAAACACAAACTGTTAGACTTAAACAAACAAGGATCGAAAGATCAACACCTGTTCGAAGGATCAACAGTGTTCGAAAGATCACTGTTGAGTTTCGAACAATGTTTTCGAAAGATTCTCCAATCGAAGGATCCTTATCTTTCGAAAATGAACTGTAGACCGAAAGATATATGTTTCGAAAATATTCCTTGGACCGAAAGATAAGTCTCACACTTCGAAGGATGCTCGAAGGATGACTATCTGTCGAACCTCCTTTGGTCGAAAGATGATCTTTCGACTTCGAAGGATATCTTTCGAACAGCTCTGACACGGTTGACAAATGAGACAGGTTGGTGAAAAGTTGACGGGTTGGTGAGAACTTTCGGCAGAAAGTATGTTCAGACCATATCTTTCAGGTCTGAATATGCAGACTTTCACCAACCAGGTAAGGATCCCAATATTTTAATCAGAAAACAACTTCCAACACAAACAAACACTTTGTAATTTAAAATTTTCAAGATCAAAAGTGTAAAATATCAAGAACCAACTCGAACAAAGGATGAACCAAATGAAGAACAGCCCAGAAATATATGAATATTCTGATGAACCGAAGGTTTTCTGAAACCCGATTTCAGCCGAAACTTCACTAAAAACCAATGTTTAACATGTCACAATGAGAGATAACAAGGTTTTATGACAAACACAAGGCAAAGTAACAAGATTTTCCAGAAAAATATAAACTTTAAAAGTCCGAAACACACCCGAAAACACTCGGTTTTAACAAGGAGAAGAGCCAAAGCTCTGATACCACTTGTAGGTCCCTCTCGAGGATGAGATTAAAACCTTATCCTTGTTATATCAAACACACTAGCGAGTGCGGAATCCAAGCTAGCATGCAACCGAGACTTTATACGAGAACAATCACAAACACAACACACAAGATTCACCGATTAACACCACTTGTATTAATACGAATGAAGGGTCCGGTTACAAGCTCAATGTTTACAGAAGTATTCTATAAACTCTCAAAGTGTGTGTGTGCTCCTATCTCTCTCTGTCTTCCTCTTGTGTCACACCTCTTGTTGAAGTGAACACAACACACGGGTATTTATACCCGACACAGCAGGTCTGGTCGAAGGATCAGACAGACTGATCGAAAGATCATCTGTCGACCAGAAACAGCTCGAATGATCCATATGTACCTCGAAGGATGATATCCTTCGAGGTCCATCTATCGAAAGCTATCTTTCGAGCTCATCATCATCGAAGGATATGAGCAATCCTTCGATGACTTATCCTTCGACCCAACATCTTTCAAACAATGTGCTAACTGTTTGGTCAAGTCAAACCAGGAGGATGGTTGACTTGATCAAACTTACATCAACCTTACATTAAAGACATCGTTTTGTATCATGACGAAATACAGACAAAGTACAGACACAAGTGCACCAACAGGCATCAATGGGTGATTTTTGGGACTCTGTCCCTAAGACACACATTGATATAACCACTGCTGGTGGGGATTCAGATGATCCCAGTAAAAAGGGTGATGATTCAAGATATCAGGAATTGACGGGCAGAGTTGAAAAACTTGAAGAATCAGTTTCTGAAATAAAGGAGATGGTGCAAGAGATTTTAAAAGCTCAGAAAGCACAATCCACTGCTGTTCCACCTCAAGCACCTGCTCCACAACAAGCACTTGCTGCAAATGAGCTCTGGAATCTTTTTCAACCTATGCTTGAAAGACAAAAACAAGTGGCTGATCAGCAGCATGAAATGCATATACAAATGCTGATCAATATGGTGGAATCAAGGTTCAAGGATACTCAAGCAGATATCAAGGCTATTAAGGCCAGCATCCAAACTACCACTGGCAAAGCTCCTTCAACTTTGCTGTTCTTTGATGACCCCCTTGCAGATAATGCCAAAAAGGGGGAGATAATGAAGCAAATGAAGAAGAAGGGAATAGAACATGGCCTGTGTGTTGAACCTGAGCAAGCAAAGCAAACATCTAAACCACCTCCCACAAAATATCATACAGCTGATACAGCAGAAGTTACAAAAACTGTTGTCAGTAGCCAAACAGCTGCCATTTCATCAACACACACACTTTCAACACACACCACTCTATCACACACCATTACAACCACTGTTCCACCACCATCCTCATCCACAATCATATCACCACCACTGCCTCCTGCCATAAAGCAGAAGACAACAGATGTTACAACATCTGCTGTAATGACAACAGTGATTGAAACACCAGTTGTTTCAACCACTGTCAGTCAATCACAATCACAAACCACTGCTATACAATCTCAAACCATTGATTCATCCAAAACATCATCTGCCCCTTATTCATAAAAATGGAGAAGGAATCTCATATCAGATGATGATTCACCACCATCATCACCACCATCAAAAACTACCTCACCACTTCCATCCCCTGCTCAAAAGCAGAAGACAACTGCTGACATATCAGCAGTTGTAATGACAACAGATGTTGAGACACCAGTTGTTTCAACAGCTGTTAGTCAGTCATCCACCACTGCTCTCACCTTTCCTACATCACAACCAAAGCTCTTCAACAGAAAAAGAAAGCCAATCCCTGCCGATGAGGGTATACATGATCCTAATGCTGCACAACATCCACTGGAACTTGAAGCTATCAAAAATGAGATGAGGCAATTCTATACAGAAGAAGATCCTTCAAAAAGAAGATTCTCCTCACTCATAGGCTACATGCCACCAGATGATATGGATGACTATCTCAAAATCAAGGCAAGGCAAGCTAAACTAAGAGCTAAAGTTGAGAGTGAACGTGAACGTTTAAGCGAAGATGGCATTGCTAAAAGACTGGAGTTCTACTTCACAAAAGTAAAGCAGATAGAAGAATTTGCACAAGACCTAAACAAAGAAAAGGCTGAACAAAGGAAAAAGTTAAGAAAACAATATCTAGCCTACATCATGAAAGAGAAATTCTATCCTGCTGAAGAACAACAGTTCAAAGAATGGCCAATAGTCGCTCTAAAGCATGAAGCAGAAAGGATTGAGAAAATCAAGAATGATCCTACAAGGAAGAAGAATGCTCCAAACTGGAGCAAATACAAAAAGCTCATTGCTGACCTAACTGCTGAGTATAAGAGAAAGAAAAAGGAGCTGGTGGATGCAAAAATAGATACTGCTGAAGCCATATCAAAATGGTCAAAACAGCAGACTGATGAAGCCTATGAAAGGCTAAAGAAAAGAAAGATAACTGTTTCAAGCACCTCAAAGAAGCAAGAACAAAGAATGAAGCTTGAACAACAGATAGAAAACCTCAAAACACTGTTCCGGTCTACCTTTGTGACAAACCAAGAAGAAAAAGAACAGTTGACCAGTGAAGAGGTTAAAGAAAAGGAAGCTGAGTACTTCACAGAAGCCATCAAGAAAATGGGTCTAAAAGAAGAGAGCTCAGAAAAGCTTCAAAACCTTTTGAAGGTGTTAACCAAACCTGCATCACCAAACACTTCAACAGACATGACAGACATTGAAAGACAGGAGCTGATTGAAAGAGACACTGCAGAAGATATAGATGAAGCAAATGATGTCATAGAAATGGCTTTCAAAAGAATGTCTGAAAGTCTGCAAGTCTTCTCAAGGCTAATATCTCAAAGCTCATCGTCAAATAAATCTCTCCCAAGAAATCCATTGGGTTTAAAAGTACTAAAGTGGCTCTCTGATCAAAAGACCCACGTATTGACTCTGGTCAGATCCAATGGAGAGGTGAAGTATATATCAAGGAAAGAAGCACTAGGCCTTAGTGTTCAAGATTTGCAGGATCTCCTTGAACTTACACTGTGCAGGGATGAAGATGATATAAGTTCCAGAGACTTTGAAGCAGATTTTAAAAGAGAAGGAAAGGAACTTTTGATGAGGAATAAAGATCCAGAATAATGAATGGTTTTGGCATTATCTGTTCCAGGGGGAGATTGTTGGGATTGAACCTTTCCAGAGGAACAGATAATGTAAAGCCAAAACCAGGTCACAACAGTGGATTCACAATAAGCAGCAGTTTACATTAAGCTTTCCCCTTGAAAGTGATTTATAACAACTGATGATCTCTATCCACTGTCCATATACAACTGCTGCTGCCCTTTCAACTGCTGATCAAAACCCCGAAGTATCCAACACTGCTGGTCCTATCTACTGATGATAAAGCCCTGCCAAGTCAAGGACTGATCAACCTTGAGTAAAGCACTGACATAAAGGGAGAGCAGCTGTTTAGTGAATTATTTGTTTTATGTATAGTCAGTGGTTAGGTTGGCAGTGTTTGTGTAAGGACAGTAGATACAGGTTGTTAGGCTGTTAGACGTCGCTTTCATGGTGACGTCAGCTGAGATACCTCAGTGGTTTGGTTTGCCTATAAATGTAACAGTACCCTGTACTGTTACATTTGATTGACTGAGCGGGTTTTTCTCCTCATGTCTAATCCTTTCATCTTGTGTGCAACCAACCTTGGGGCATCAGGCTGAGGGGGAGTTTAGTGTGTAAGCATGTCTGTAATCTTTTGCTTTGATTTGTAATCTTTTGACTCTATGAGAAGCAAATGCTATCAAACTATTTTCTCCATCGATTGTGTTTACAAAGTTTGTATCTATTTCCGCTGCACTTTACATGTTTTCATATTCACTAATTGTTCAAAACATACAAACAAACATAATCATGAAAGCCTCAGATCCTAACAATTGGTATCAGAGCCTGGACAGTCAATTTCGATTTAACAGTCAAATTGACATAACAGTTCGGCTCAAAATTCATTGATACTAAGGTTGGTTGTATTTAGTTGAAAAACAGAGTATCGAGTAAATCATGTTCAAAATGGTTATTCAAAAACTCTGTAAATCAACCAAGATGTCATATGACACACAAATTTCACATAACAAGTGATTTCATGCACAAGACACTCATGGTTTCTAGATCTGAAAACAATATCTGTTTAAACTATGAGATTACTTCCTATTTTCTAAATTGATCTCAATTGTTGATGTAAAATTTGTGATGTTTTTATTAAATACTAAAGTATGAACCTCAGATTAACAAAACCTATGTTCATAAAACATTGATGTTTTGCTAACATAAAAAGAGGGAAATTAAAGCTTTAGTTATTCAGATCTTATGTGTTGAAAACAGGTTGAGATCCTCAAAAGGAACAAATCAACCTTGTTTAAATACATTAAGAAAACAGGGGTCAACATAGTCCGTATCATATGTAGTGTGAGATTGACTGAAAAACTTGTGCAAACATGACCAAGTCTCTCAAAACATTACTGCAAAATGATTTTGGACTAAAATTCACAAAAACTCGAAAGTGTGTTTATCTCAAAACTTTTGAAGTCAAAAGAAAAGAGTATAAACGTAAAAACACTTAAGAGTCAAAGCTTGGGGTAATAATGGTCATTAAGCAACTGTCTGTGCTTAATGGTTCAAGTAAGTTCCGGTGATAATAGTGTCTCCAGTGATTAAATTTCAAGAGGATTAGACAAATGTTCAAAAAATTCATCCAAGTATCCTCATGTTTGCAATCAACTGACAAAGAAAATGGTACCAAACAGTGGTCAAAATGTATCCAAAAGTTTCCTACCACTGTTGTCAAACCACTGACCATTTTCAATAACTTGTGAATGATGTGATTATATACTCTATTGAAATTATACTAGATCCTTTTTGATACTATTCTCAGAAAATCCTTTAACCATTTTTTTTTGTTGCGTTCAAAGGATTTTCTAGAATAACCAGGATATATTATTCTTATTTTTTTTTTTTGGAATAATTGGAACTTTTGCTTGTTTTTGTTGTTAACAGTTTCAGCTCCTGTCAGGATGTAATACCTTATTTTTGGTGGTATTATTGTCCTCATAAATGGGTCAAAAGGAAATGGTACATATGCCAAGATCATGTCATACTCAGTTTTGCCCCAAAATTTTTTAATCAAAGGTTGATTGCAAACTGTGCTGGAATTACTAGGGAACTCATGTTTTAATTGAATATTAAACGAAAATGAGTTGCCTTAGCAAAAAGTTTTCATCATCTGGGGTACTAAACCACTGTCTTTCAAAATTGACATATGGCAAAACCTTGAATGAAAATTTTCAAAACTGCTGCTGAAACACTTGTCCTTCAGATCTGTACCATTTACCCTAACCACTGTTTTGTTCCAACATCTGATCTCTAAACACTGTCCACTGCTGAAAAATTAACCACTGATTCCCCATTTTCTTGAAAAGCACTGATGTTCAAAATTAGTGTCTTATCCACTGATATGCTATCCACTGATAGTAAAAATCATCCAATGCCCACAATTTTTACCGTTGTAACCACTGATGCTTGATACGTCAGTGGCCCTTAAAACAACTGTTCTCCATACTTCATCCATTTCATCAGTGCTTGACACGTGGTCAGTTTTTAGCCCTCAGATTGTAATAACCGCTGCCACATCAGCGATCATTTTTTTCCCTAAATAAAACCCTGCCCTAAACCCCAAACAGGGTTTTACACTGTCGAATTGAATTCCAAAATTCTCTTCTCATAGCAGTTTCCAACCCTTCTTCTCAAAAACTTCAAAATCATTCTTCGTTCTTCTCTGCAAAAATGACAAAATCAAAGTCAAAATCAAAATCTAAACCAAAATCACCACCATCTTCAAAAGAGGTCGCTCAAACGGCCGAAGAATCCATTGAAATACCATACAAACAATCTCACAACTATTTGGGTTTACTCACAAAACTCAAAGACAATCACACTTTTGACTCCATCATTGATACAATATCTACATCAAAGTACAAAACTTTGTTGACGGTAAATGCTCCCATTTATCTGCAAACCCAGAGAGAGTTTTGGAAAAAGGCGACGCTTGAAAAACAAGACGATAAAGTCATAGCCATTAACTCCTCGATACAGGGTAAAGTGATTCAAATCACACCAAAATCAATCTCCGAAGTCTTTAAACTCGACGATCAGGAAGGTAAAATCTCTTTTGATAAAGCCGAGATGAAAACTGATTTCGTAAAAAGGGGATATGCAGAACAATCAAAGGTAGATACCTTACAAAAAGGTTATTTTCCCTCTGCACCTAGGTTTTTATTTCACACACTTTTGATGTGTGTTTCGAATAAAACAACATCGTTCAACGAAATACCATTTAAGATTCAATGCCTGGGATATGCTATTCTAAACAACAAAAACTACAACTACTCCCAGGAGATCTTTAATGACTTGATAAAAAATGTTGATAGCAAAGCATTTTTACTTTTTCCAAGATTTTTGAGTTATTATTTTGAACAAAAATTTGTAAAGGAAAATGTAAATTTGCTCAAACAAGGTGTTCATTGTCAAATAAAAAGCTTAACAAATGAAACATTTTCAAGGATGATGGCACCTATAAAAACAAAAGCAGAGGTGCCTGAGCAGAATTTAGCAGTTACAACTGCTCCTCAGACATCTGCTGCTGAGCCCACTGCTCCAGGTGATCAAAGCAGCACAACCACTGCTTTGAAACCCACACCTGACATCACCAAAAAGACCAAAAGAAAAACATCCAGAAAACCCACCAAACCCAAAACAAAGGCAACTCTGGAAGATGAGATCCCAGAGCAACTGCCAGTGACAACACAAAAGTCACCACAAACCACTGCTGCTACTTCCTCACAGCAGTTGGAAGAAAGATCTCAACCCATGCCTAAAACTCCTCTTGCATCCTCACAAAAGGATCAGGTTGTAAGCACAGGGACACCACAATATGAAGCTCTGAATCCACTCGGATCCATCTTCCTCAGTCCTGATCCCAAGGACATATCTATTTCAACTCCCATCCCCTCACCAATAATAATGCCACAATCCATGCTACCTTTGTTGCATGCAGCTGCTATAGCTCAGACACAAACCAATTCCTCTCTATCACCTGTCACTGAGAGCATACCCCCACAGGTGACTGGGTCTGATGCTACTACTCCTGCTATCCCAGCAACAATTTAGGAGGTTACACCCCCTGAGTTACAAGTAACTCTCGGTGGTAGTTCAAGTGGAGCAGCAACTACAACTGGTGGATCAACAGATCTTCAGTTGGACAGTTGTTTCATAAGTAAGACTCCCTTGAAGGCAATTTCTTCCATGGCAACTTCGGTAACCACCAGTGAGTTGGATCTAACCATTGGTACCATCAAAGGTTTATCGAGTGCTGAAGAAAGAAGTCCCCAGTACCAAGAACAAGGGGCATCAATGGGTGATTTTTGGGACTCTGTCCCTAAGACACTTGACAACCTCCTAAAAGCAGCTTTTCTTGCCACCAGACCTTTCTCCATCAATTAGGAATCTGATGCCGTCACTAAACACATTCCTTAAATTGTAGCCATTTGTGGAGTGTTTTTTTTTTTGTGTCTAATCCGCATATATATCACCATTGCCCTTGATTTTCTTAACTGTATATCTCTTAAATGTCAACATATACACGTGTGATTTAGGTTTTGAAGATTTTTCAATGCCGAGAACCTCGATCAGAGAGTAAAAAAGGCGTAAGGTTCACAATGGTGTAAAATTAAAATGGGATATACCGGCCTAGGATTCGAGTTACAGGAACAAGGGCCAAACCAACCACGCAAGAATGGAATCGTCGAGCGAAAACACTTGTCAACATCCTAGAAGCAGCTTTTCTTGCCACCAGACCTTTCTCCATCAATTAGGAATCTGATGCCGTCGCCAAACACATTCCTTAAATTGTAGACATTTGTTGAGTGTTTTTTTTTGGTGTCTAATCCGCATATATATCACCATTGCCCTTGATTTTCTTGACTATATATCTATTAAATGTCAACATATACACGTGTTATTTAGTTTACGAAGATTTTTCAATGCCGAGAACCTCGATCAGAGAGTAAAAAAGGCGTAAGGTTCACAATGGTGTAAAATTAAAATGGTATATACCGGGCTAGGATTCGAGTTACAGGAACAAGGGCCAAACCAACCACCCAAGAATGGAATCGTCGAGCGAAAACACTTGACAACCTTGTAGAAACAGCTTTTCTTGCCACCAGACCTTTCTCCATTAATTAGGGATCTGATACCGTCACTAAAAACATTCCTTAAATTGTACAATTTGTTGAGTGTTTTTTTTTTGTCTAATCCGCATATATATCACCATTGCCCTTGATTTTCTTGACTGTATATCTCTTAAATGTCAACATATAAACGTGTGATTCATTTTACGAAGATTTTTCAATGCCTAGAACCTCGATCAGAGAGTAAAAAAGGCGTAAGATTCACAATGGTGTAAAATTAAAATGTGATATACCGGCCTAGGATTCGAGTTACAAGAACAAGGGCCAAACCAACCACCCAAGAATGGAATCGTCGAGCGAAAACACTTGACAACCTCCTAGAAGCAGCTTTTCTTGCCACCAGACCTTTCTCCATCAATTAGGAATCTGATGCCGTCACTAAACACATTCCTTATATTGTAGCCATTTGTTGAGTGTTTTTTTTGTGTCTAATCCGCATATATATCACCATTGCCCTTGATTTTCTTGACTGCATATCTCTTAAATGTCAACATATACACGTGTGATTTAGTTTATGACGATTTTTTCAATGCCGTGAACCTCGATTAGAGAGTAAAAAAGGCGTAAGGTTCACAATGTTGTAAAATTAAAATGGGATGTACCGGCCTAGGATTCGAGTTACAGGAACAAGGGCCAAACCAACCACCCAATTATGGAATCATCGAGCGAAAACACTTGACAACCTCCTAGAAGCAGCCTTTCTTGCCACCAGACCTTTCTCCACTAATTAGGAATCGGATGCCGTCACTAAACACATTCCTTATATTGTAGCCATTTGTTGAGTGTTTTTTTTTTTTTTTTGGTGTCTAATCCGCATATATATCACCATTGCCCTTGATTTTCATGACTATATATCTCTTAAATGTCAACATATACACGTGCGATTTAGTTTACGAAGATTTTTCAATGCCGAGAACCTCGATCAGAGAGTTAAAAAGGCGTAAGGTTCACAATGGTGTAAAATTAAAATAGGATATACCAGGCTAGGATTCGAGTCACAGGAATAAGGGCCAAACCAACCACCCAAGAATGGAATCGTCGAGCGACAACACATCACTACCTCCTAGAAGCAGCTTTTCTTGCCACCAGACCTTTCTCCATCAATTAGGAATCGGATGCCGTCACTAAACACATTCCTTATATTGTATCCATTTGTTGAGTGTTTTTTTTTTTTGGTGTCTAATCCACATATATATCACCATTTCCCTTGATTTTCTTGACTGTATATCTCTTAAATGTCATCATATACACGTGTGATTTAGTTTACGAAGATTTTTCAATGCCTAGAACCTCGATCATAGAATAAAAAGGCGTAAGGTTCACAATGGTGTAAAATTAAAATGGGATATACCGGGCTAGGATTCGAGTTATAGGAACAAGGGCCAAACCAACCACCCAAGAATGGAATCGTCGAGCGAAAACACTTGACAACCTCCTTGAAGCAACTTTTCTTGCCACCGGACCTTTCTCCATCAATTAGGAATCGGATGCCGTTACTAAACACATTCCTTATATTGTAGCCATTTGTTGAGTGTTTTTTTGGTGTCTAATCCGCATATATGTCACCATTGCCCTTGATTTTCTTGACTGTATATCTCTTAAATGTCAACATATACACGTGTGATTTAGTTTACGAAGATTTTTCAATGCCGAGAACCTCGATTAGAGAGTAAAAAAGGCGTAAGGTTCAAAATGGTGTAAAATTAAAATGGGATATACCCGCCTAGGATTCGAGTTACAGGAACAAGGGCCAAACCAACCACCCAAGAATGGAATCGTCGAGCAAAAACACTTGCCAACCTCCTAGAAGCAGCTTTTCTTGCCACCAGACATTTCTCCATCAATTAGGAATCTGATGCCGTCACTAAACACATTCCATAAATTGTAGCCATTTGTTGAGTTTTTTTTAAGGCCGAGAACCTCGATCAGAAAGTAAAAAAGGCATAAGGTTCACAATGCTGTAAAATTTAAATGGGATATAGCGGGATAGGGTTCGAAGGAACAAGGGCCAAACCAACCAATCAAGAATGGAATCGTCGAGCGAAAACACTTGACAACCTACTAGAAGTGGCTTTTCTTGCCACCAGACCTTTCTCCATCAATTAGGAATCTGATGCTGTCACTAAACACAATCCTTAAATTGTAGCCATTTGTTGAGTTTTTTTTTTTTTTTTGGTGTCTAATCCGCATATATATCACCATTGCCCTTGATTTTCTTGACTGTATATCTCTTAAATGTCATCATATACACGTATGATTTAGTTTAAGAAGATTTTTCAATGCCGAGAACCTCGATCAGAGAGTAAAAAAGGCGTAAGGTTCACAATGGTGTAAAATTAAAATGGGATATACCGGGCTAGGATTCGAGTTACAGGAACAAGGGACAGACCAACTACCCAAGAATGGAATCGTCGAGCGAAAACACTTGACAACCTCCTAGAAGTAGCTTTTCTTGCCACCAGACCTTTCTCCATCAAGTAGGAATCTGATGCCGTTACTAAACACATTCCTTAAATTGTCGACATTTGTTGAGTGTTTTTTTTTGGTGTCTAATCCGCATATATATCACCATTGCCCTTGATTTTCTTGACTGTATATCTCTTAAATGTCAACATATACACGTGTGATTTAGTTTACGAAGATTTTTCAATGCCGAAAACCTCGATCAGAGAGTAAAAAAGGAGTAAGGTTCACAATGGTGTAAAATTAAAATGGGATATACCGGGCTAGAACTCGAGTTATAGGAACAAGGGCCAAACCAACCACCAAAGAATGTAATCGTCGAGCGAAAACACTTGACAACCTCCTAGAAGCATCTTTTCTTGCCAACAGACCTTTCTCCATCAATTAGGAATCTGATGCCGTCACTAAACCCATTTCTTAAATTGTAGCCATTTGTTGAGTGTTTTTTTTTGTGTCTAATCCGCATATATATCACCATTGCCCTTGACTTTCTTGACTGTATATCTCTTAAATGTCAACATATACACGTGTGATTTAGTTTACGAATATTTTTCAATGCCGAGAACCTCGATCAGAGAGTAAAAAAGGAGTAAGGTTCACAATGGTGTAAAATTAAAATGGGATATACCGGGCTAGGATTCGAGTTACAGGAACAAGGGCCAAACCAACCACCCAAGAATAGAATCGTCGAGCGAAAACACTTGACAACCTCCTAGAAACAGCTTTTATTGCCCCCAGACCTTTCTCCATCAATTAGGAATCTGATGCCGTCACTAAACACATTCCTTAAATTGTAGCCATTTGTTGAGTGTTTTTTTTGGTGTCTAATCCGCATATATATCACCATTACCCTTGCTTTTCTTGAATGTGTATCTCGTAAATGTCAACATATACACGTGTGATTTAGTTTACAAAGATTTTTCCATGCCGAGAACCTCGATCAGAGAGTAAAAAAGGCGTAAGGTTCACAATGGTGTAAAATTAAAATGCGATATACCGGGCTAGGATTCGAGTTACAGGAACAAGGGGCAAACCAACCACCCAAATATGGAATCATCGAGCGAAAACACTTGGCAACCTCCTAGAAGCTGCTTTTCTTGCCACCAGACATTTCTCCATCAATTAGGAATCCGATGCCGTCACTAAACACATTCCTTAAATTGTAGCCATTTGTTGAGTGTTTTTTTTTGTGTGTAATCCGCATATATATCACCATTGCCCTTGGTTTTCTTGACTGTATATCTCTTAAATGTCAACATATACATGTGTAATTTAGTTTACGAAGATTTTTCAATGCCGAGAACCTCGATCAGAGAGTAAAAAGGCGTAATGTTCACAATGGTGTAAAATTAAAATGGGATATACCGGCCTAGGATTTGAGTTACATGAACAAGGGCCAAACCAACCACCCAAGAATGGAATCGTCGAGCGAAAATACTTGACAACCTCCTAGAAGCAGCTTTTCTTGCCACCAGACCTTTCTCCATCAATTAGGAATCTGATGCCGTCACTAAACACATTCCATAAATTGTAGCCATTTGTTGAGTGTTTTTTTTTGGTGTCTAATCCGCATATATATCACCATTGCCCTTGATTTTCTTGATTGTATATCTCTTAAATGTCATCATATACACGTGTGATTTAGTTTACGAAGATTTTTCACTGCCGAAAACCTTGATCAGAGAGTAAAAAAGGCGTAAGGTTCACAATGGTGTAAAATTAAAATAGGATATACAGGGCTAGGATTCGAGTTATAGGAACAAGGGCCAAACCAACCTCCCAAGAATGGAATCGTCGAGCGAAAACAGTTGACAACCTCCTAGAAGCAGCTTTTCTTGCCACCAGACCTTTCTCCATCAATTAGGAATCGGATGCCGTCACCAAACACATTCCTTATATTGTAGTCATTTGTTGAGTTTTTTTTTTGTGTCTAATCCGCATATATTTCACCATTGCCCGTGATTTTCTTGACTGTATATCTCTTAAATGTCAACATATACACGTGTGATTTAGTTTACGAAGAGTTTTCAATGTCGAGAACCTCGATCAGAGAGTAAAAAATGCGTAAGGTTCACAATGGTGTAAAATTAAAATGGGATATATCGGGCTAGGATTCGAGTTATAGGAACAACGGACAAATTAACCACCCAAGAATGGAATCGTCGAGCGAAAACACTTGACAACCTCCTAGAAACAGCTTTTCTTGCCACCAGACCTTTCTCCATCAATTAGGAATCTGATGCCGTCACTAAACATATTCCTTAAATTGTAGCCCTTTGTTGAGTGTTTTTTTTTTGGAGTCTAGTCCGCATATATATCACCATTGCCCTTGATTTTCTTGACTGTATATCTCTTAAATGTCAACATATACACGTGTGATTTAGTTTACGAAGATTTTTCAATGCCGAGAACCTCGATCAGAGAGTAAAAAAGGCTTAAGGTTCACAAAGGTGTAAAATTAAAATGGGATATACCGGGCTAGGATTCGAGTTACAGGAACAAGGGCCAAACCAACCACCCAAGAATGGAATCGTCGAGCGAAAACACTTGACAACCTCCTAGAAGCAGCTTTTCTTGCCACCAGACCTTTCTCCATCAATTAGGAACCTGATGCCGTCACTAAACACATTCCTTAAATTGTAGCCTTTTGTTGAGTGTTTTTTTTGGTGTCCAATCCGCGTATATATCACCATTGCCCTTGATTTTCTTGACTGTATATCTCTTAAATGTCAACATATACACGTGTGATTTAGTTTACGAAGATTTTTCAATGCCGAGAACCTCGATCAGAGAGTAAAAAAGGCGTAAGGTTCACAATGGTGTAAAATTAAAATGGGATTTACCGGGCTAGGATTCGAGTTGCAGGAAAAAGGGTCAAACCAACCACCCAAGATTGGAATCGTCGAGCGAAAACACTTGACAAACTCCTAGAAGCAGCTTTTCTTGCCACCAGACCTTTCTCCATCAATTAGGAATCTGATGCCGTCACTAAACACAGTCCTTAAATTGTAGCCATTTGTTGAGTGTTTTTTTATGTCTAATCCGTATTTATACTACCATTGCCCTTGATTTTCTTGACTGTATATCTCTTAAATGTCAACATATATACACGTGTGATTTAGTTTCTGAAGATTTTTCAATGCCGAGAACCTCGACCAGAGAGTAAAAAAGTTGTAAGGTTCACAATGGTGTAAAATTAAAATGGGATATACCGGGCTATGATTCGAGTTACAGGAACAAGGGCCAAACCAACCACCCAAGAATGGAATCGTCAAGCGAAAACACTTGACAACCTCCTAGAAGCAGCTTTTCTTGCCACCACACCTTTCTCCATCAATTAGGAATCTGATGACGTCACTAAACACATTTCTTAAATTGTAGTCATTTGTTGAGTGTTTTTTTTGGTGTCTAATCTGCATATATATCACCATTGCCCTTGATTTTCTTGACTGTATATCTCTTAAATGTCAACATATACACGTGTGATTTAGTTTACAAAGTTTTCTCAATGCCGAAAACCTCGATCAGAGATTAAAAAAGGCATAACGTACACAATGGTGTAAAATTAAAATGGGATATACCGGCCTAGGATTCGAGTTACAGGAACAAGGGCCAAACCAACCACCCAGGAATGGAATCGTCGAGCAAAAACACTTGACAACCTCCTAGAAGCAGCTTTTCTTGCCGCCAGACCTTTCTCCACCAATTAGGAATCTGATGCCATCACTAAACACATTCCTTAAATTGTAGCCATTTGTTGAGTGTTTTTTTTGTCTAATCCGCATATATATCACCATTGCCCTTGATTTTTTAACTGTATATCTCTTAAATGTCAACATATACACGTGTGATTTAGTTTACGAAGATTTTTGAATGTCGAGAACCTCGATCAGAGAGTAAAAAAGGCTTATGGTTCACAATGGTGTAAAATTAAAATGGGATATACCGGGCTAGGATTCGAGTTACAGGAACAAGGGCCAAACCAACCACCCAAGAATGGAATCGTCGAGCGAAAACACTTGACAACCTCCTAAAAGCAGCTTTTCTTGCCAACAGACCTTTCTCCATCAATTAGGAATCTGATGCCGTCACTAAACACATTTCTTAAATTGTAGTCATTTGTTGAGTGTTTTGTTTTGTCAAATCCGTGTATATATCACCATTGCCCTTGATTTTCTTGACTGTATATCTCTTAAATGTCAACATATACACGTGTGATTTAGTTTAGGAAGATTTTTCAATGCCGAGAACCTCGATCAGAGAGTAAAAAAGGCATAAGGTTCACAATGGTGTAAAATTAAAATGGGATATACCGGCCTAGGATTCGAGTAACAGGAACAAGGGCCAAACCAACCACCCAAGAATGGATTCGTCGAGCAAAAACACTTGACAACCTCCTAGAAGCAGCTTTTCTTGCCACCAGACCTTTCTCCATCAATTAGGAATCTGATGCCGTCACTAAACACATTCCTTAAATTGTAGCCATTTGTTGAGTTTTTTTTTGTCTAATCCGCATATATATCACCATTGCCCTCGATTTTTTAACTGTATATCTCTTAAATGTCAACATATACACGTGTGATTTAGTTTACGAAGATTTTTTAATGCCGAAAACCTCGATCAGAGAGTAAAAAAGGCGTAAGGTTCACAATGGTGTAAAATTAAAATGGGATATACCGGGCTAGGATTCGAGTTACAGGAACAAGGGCCAAACCAACCACCCAAGAATGGAATCGTCGAGCGAAAACACTTGACAACCTCCTTGAAGCAGCTTTTATGGTGTAAAATTAAAATGGGATATACCGGGCTAGGATTCGAGTTACAGGAACAAGGGCCAAACCAACCACCCAAGAATGGAATCGTCGAGCGAAAACACTTGACAACCTCCTTGAAGCAGCTTTTCTTGCCACCAGAGCTTTCTCCATCAATTAGGAATTTGATGCCGTCACTAAACACATTCCTTAAATTGTAGCCAATTGTTAAGTGTTTTTTTTTTTGTGTCTAATCCGCATATATATCACCATTTCCTTTGATTTTCGTGACTGTATATATCTTAAATGTCAACATATACATGTGTGATTTGGTTTACGAAGATTTTTCAATGCCGAGAACCTCGATTAGAGAGCAAAAAAGGCGTAAGGTTCACAATGGTGTAAAAGTAAAATGGGATATGCCGGGCTAGAATTCGAGTTACAGGAACAAGGGCCAAACCAACCTCCCAAGAATGGAATCGTCGAGCGAAAACAGTTGACAACCTCCTAGAAGCAGCTTTTCTTGCCACCAGACCTTTCTCCATCAATTAGGAATCGGATGCCGTCACCAAACACATTCCTTATATTGTAGTCATTTGTTGAGTTTTTTTTTGTGTCTAATCCGCATATATTTCACCATTGCCCGTGATTTTCTTGACGGTATATCTCTTAAATGTCAACATATACACGTGTGATTTAGTTTACGAAGAGTTTTCAATGTCGAGAACCTCGATCAGAGAGTAAAAAATGCGTAAGGTTCACAATGGTGTAAAATTAAAATGGGATATATCGGGCTAGGATTCGAGTTATAGGAACAAGGGACAAATTAACCACCCAAGAATGGAATCGTCGAGCGAAAACACTTGACAACCTCCTAGAAACAGCTTTTCTTGCCACCAGACCTTTCTCCATCAATTAGGAATCTGATGCCGTCACTAAACATATTCCTTAAATTGTAGCCCTTTGTTGAGTGTTTTTTTTTTGGAGTCTAGTCCGCATATATATCACCATTGCCCTTGATTTTCTTGACTGTATATCTCTTAAATGTCAACATATACACGTGTGATTTAGTTTACGAAGATTTTTCAATGCCGAGAACCTCGATCAGAGAGTAAAAAAGGCTTAAGGTTCACAAAGGTGTAAAATTAAAATGGGATATACCGGGCTAGGATTCGAGTTACAGGAACAAGGGCCAAACCAACCACCCAAGAATGGAATCGTCGAGCGAAAACACTTGACAACCTCCTAGAAGCAGCTTTTCTTGCCACCAGACCTTTCTCCATCAATTAGGAACCTGATGCCGTCACTAAACACATTCCTTAAATTGTAGCCTTTTGTTGAGTGTTTTTTTTGGTGTCCAATCCGCGTATATATCACCATTGCCCTTGATTTTCTTGACTGTATATCTCTTAAATGTCAACATATACACGTGTGATTTAGTTTACGAAGATTTTTCAATGCCGAGAACCTCGATCAGAGAGTAAAAAAGGCGTAAGGTTCACAATGGTGTAAAATTAAAATGGGATTTACCGGGCTAGGATTCGAGTTGCAGGAAAAAGGGTCAAACCAACCACCCAAGATTGGAATCGTCGAGCGAAAACACTTGACAAACTCCTAGAAGCAGCTTTTCTTGCCACCAGACCTTTCTCCATCAATTAGGAATCTGATGCCGTCACTAAACACAGTCCTTAAATTGTAGCCATTTGTTGAGTGTTTTTTTATGTCTAATCCGTATTTATACTACCATTGCCCTTGATTTTCTTGACTGTATATCTCTTAAATGTCAACATATATACACGTGTGATTTAGTTTCTGAAGATTTTTCAATGCCGAGAACCTCGACCAGAGAGTAAAAAAGTTGTAAGGTTCACAATGGTGTAAAATTAAAATGGGATATACCGGGCTATGATTCGAGTTACAGGAACAAGGGCCAAACCAACCACCCAAGAATGGAATCGTCAAGCGAAAACACTTGACAACCTCCTAGAAGCAGCTTTTCTTGCCACCACACCTTTCTCCATCAATTAGGAATCTGATGACGTCACTAAACACATTTCTTAAATTGTAGTCATTTGTTGAGTGTTTTTTTTGGTGTCTAATCTGCATATATATCACCATTGCCCTTGATTTTCTTGACTGTATATCTCTTAAATGTCAACATATACACGTGTGATTTAGTTTACAAAGTTTTCTCAATGCCGAAAACCTCGATCAGAGATTAAAAAAGGCATAACGTACACAATGGTGTAAAATTAAAATGGGATATACCGGCCTAGGATTCGAGTTACAGGAACAAGGGCCAAACCAACCACCCAGGAATGGAATCGTCGAGCAAAAACACTTGACAACCTCCTAGAAGCAGCTTTTCTTGCCGCCAGACCTTTCTCCACCAATTAGGAATCTGATGCCATCACTAAACACATTCCTTAAATTGTAGCCATTTGTTGAGTGTTTTTTTTGTCTAATCCGCATATATATCACCATTGCCCTTGATTTTTTAACTGTATATCTCTTAAATGTCAACATATACACGTGTGATTTAGTTTACGAAGATTTTTGAATGTCGAGAACCTCGATCAGAGAGTAAAAAAGGCTTATGGTTCACAATGGTGTAAAATTAAAATGGGATATACCGGGCTAGGATTCGAGTTACAGGAACAAGGGCCAAACCAACCACCCAAGAATGGAATCGTCGAGCGAAAACACTTGACAACCTCCTAAAAGCAGCTTTTCTTGCCAACAGACCTTTCTCCATCAATTAGGAATCTGATGCCGTCACTAAACACATTTCTTAAATTGTAGTCATTTGTTGAGTGTTTTTTTTTTTTGTGTCTAATCTGCATATATATCACCATTGCCCCTGATTTTCTTGATTGTATATCTCTTAAATGTCAACATATACACGTGTGATTTAGTTTAGGAAGATTTTTCAATGCCGAGAACCTCGATCAGAGAGTAAAAAAGGCATAAGGTTCACAATGGTGTAAAATTAAAATGGGATATACCGGCCTAGGATTCGAGTAACAGGAACAAGGGCCAAACCAACCACCCAAGATTGGATTCGTCGAGCAAAAACACTTGACAACCTCCTAGAAGCAGCTTTTCTTGCCACCAGACCTTTCTCCATCAATTAGGAATCTGATGCCGTCACTAAACACATTCCTTAAATTGTAGCCATTTGTTGAGTTTTTTTTTGTCTAATCCGCATATATATCACCATTGCCCTCGATTTTTTAACTGTATATCTCTTAAATGTCAACATATACACGTGTGATTTAGTTTACGAAGATTTTTTAATGCCGAAAACCTCGATCAGAGAGTAAAAAAGGCGTAAGGTTCACAATGGTGTAAAATTAAAATGGGATATACCGGGCTAGGATTCGAGTTACAGGAACAAGGGCCAAACCAACCACCCAAGAATGGAATCGTCGAGCGAAAACACTTGACAACCTCCTAGAACCAGCTTTTCTTGCCACCAGACCTTTCTCCATCAATTAGGAATCTGATGCCGTCACTAAACACATTCCTAAAATTGTAGCCATTTGTTGAGTGTTTTTTTTTTGTGTCTAATCCGCATATATATCACCATTGCCCTTGATTTTCTTGACTGTATATATCTCTTAAGTGTCAACATATACACGTATGATTTAGTTTATGAAGATTTTTCAATGCCGAGGACCTCAATCAGAGAGTAAAAAAGGCGTAAGGTTCACAATGGTGTAAAATTAAAATGGGATATACCGGCCTAGGATTCGAGTTACAGAAACAAGGGCAAAACCAACCCCCCAAGAATGGAATCGTCGAGCGAAAACACTTGACAACCTCCTAGAAGCAGCTTTTATTGCCACCAGACCTTTCTCCATCAATTAGGAATCTGATGCCGTCACTAAACCCATTCCTTAAATTGTAGCCATTTGTTGAGTGTTTTTTTTTTTGTTTCTAATCCGAATATATATCACCATTGCCCTTGATTTTCTTAACTGTATATCTCTTAAACATATACACGTGTGATTTAGTTTACGAAGATTTTTCAATGCCGAGAACCTCGATCAGAGAGTAAAAAGGCGTAAGGTTCACAATGTTGTAAAATTAAAATGGGATATACCGGGCTAGGATTCGAGTTACAGGAACAAGGGCCAAACCAATCACCCAAGAATGGAATCGTCGAGCGCAAACACTTGACAACCTCGTAGAAGCAGCTTTTCTTGCCACCAGACCTTTCTCCATCAATTAGGAATCTGATGCCGTAACTAAACACATTCCTTAAATTGTAGCAATTTGTTGAGTGTTTTTTTTTTGTGTCCAATCCGCATATATATCACCATTGCCCTTGACTTTCTTGACTGTATATCTCTTAAATGTCAACATATACACGTGTGATTTAGTTTACGAAGATTTTTCAATGCTGAGAACCTCGATCAGAGAGTAAAAAAGGCGTAAGGTTCACAATGGTTTAAAATTAAAATGGGATATACTGTGCTAGGATTCGAGTTACAGGAACAAGGGCCAAACCAACCACCTAAGAATTGCCACCAGACCTTTCTCCATAAATTAGGAATTTGATGCCGTGACTAAACACATTCCTTAAATTGTAGCCATCTGTTGAGTATTTTTTTTGGTGTCTAATCCGCATATATATCACCATTGCCCTTGATTTTCTTGACTGTATATCTCTTAAATGTCAATATATACACGTGTGATTTAGTTTACGAAGACTTTTAAATGCCGAGAACCTCGATTAGAGAGTAAAAAAGGCGTAAGGTTCACAATGGTGTAAAATTAAAATGGGATATACCGGGCTAGGATTCTAGTTACAGTAACAAGGGCCAAACCAACCACCCAAGAATGGAATCCTCGAGCGAAAACACTTGACAACCTCCTAGAAGCAGCTTTTCTTGCCACCAGACCTTTCTCCATCAATTAGGAATCTGATGCCGTCACTAAACACATTCCTTAAATTGTAGCCATTTGTTGAGTGTTTTTTTTGGTGTCTAATCTGCATATATATCACCATTGCCCTTTATTTTATTGACTGTATATCTCTTAAATGTCAACATATACACGTATGATTTAGTTTACGAAGATTTTTCAATGCCGAGAACCTAAATCAGAGAGTAAAAAAGGCGTAAGTTTCACAATGGTGTAAAATTAAAATGAGATATACCGGCCTAGTATTCGAGTTACAGGAACAAGGGCCAAACCAACCACTCAAGAATGGAATCGTCGAGCGAAAACACTTGACAACCTCCTAGAAGTAGCTTTTCTTGCCACCAGACCTTTCTCCCTCAATTAGGAATCTGATGCCGTCACTAAACACATTCCTTAAATTGTTGCCATTTGTTGAGTGTTTTTTTTTGTGGCTAATCCAAATATATATCACCATTGCCCTTGATTTTCTTGACTGTATATCTCTTAAATGTCAACATATACACGTGTGATTTAGTTTACGAAGATTTTTCAATGCCGAGAACCTCGATCAGAGAGAAAAAAGGCGTAAGGTTCACAATGGTGTAAAATTAAAATGAGATATACCGGGATAGGATTTGAGTTACAGGAACAAGGTCTAAACCAACCACCCAAGAATGGAATCGTCGTGCGAAAACACTTGACAACCTCCTAGATGCAGCTTTTCTTGCCACCAGACATTTCTCTATCAATTAGAAATCTAACACTAAACACATTCCTTAAATTGTAGCCATTTGTTAAGTGTTTTTTTTTGTGTCTAATCCGCATATATATCACCATTGCCCTTGATTTTCTTGACTGTATATGTAACACCTCGAAAATTCACGTCCTATAATGTGTTGACACGTGTCATAAAGTTTGAACGTGTGAAAGAATGTTATAAAAGGACTAAAGTTGACAAACATGGAAAGTATGTGATTATATGGATTCTAAGTGTCAACATTGAGTAAATATACTTCATAATAACCCTACATGATGTTCATAACATCAAACGAATAAATCATGGATCATACGTAGCTAAAAGTGAGAGATTACAAACTACAAGGGTCAAATGTGTCAACATGTTAAAGATATACCTCTGAGTGATCTTTTGACAAACCCAAAGCTTTGTAAATATAAATTATGCTCACTATATTGCACGATTAAAATTTCATAAAGTTTCGTTATCGTATGAGAAAGTTATGATCAAATTCGTGTACGAGGGGTTAAAGTGTTAACGTTGAAAGTTTAGGCTTTTCGGGTTAACCGGAAGTGTTCAGGGACTTGGCAAAGTGGGTATAAGTCCTAAAGCCCTTGTAGGTAAATAATAAGGGGTCAAATTGCAAGGTATAAGCTTTGTTGACCTTTCGAAGGACCAAGAGCCAAGGGTGCGATATGAAAATGAGACTTTTTGCCCTGATAACTAGCTTGCGCACCGTAACACCATATCTGTTACGATGCGCAAGGCATCCCCAGATGCAGCAGATCGTTTTTCTTGGCTGTTCAGCCCATTCAAACGTCAAGACTTGCTTCTTTCACTTCATGGGCGACCCCTAAACATCCCTAGGCTCTTAGTGACAGGTGTTGATCAATTGTGGTGGGTTGTAGACCTTGGTGTCAACAATTTGTGGTGAAAATTTTACTATAAAAGGCCTCATGCTTTACCACTTTGATCACACCTTCATTCTTTCACTTCTGATCAATCCTGGAGCTCCCAAGCAGGTCCAACTGGTCATAAGTCATGCATAGGACTCTTGTAAGTCAACTAGTCCTTCTTTAATTGAGCTTAGCTTGTTTAATTAGCTAAAAGTCAAACCGTCGTAATTACGGTTTGACTTCGAGATTAGTCAATAATGGCTCAGTCATATCTCGAATTAAAAGTAGTTATAGGTTGGTATTTATGTGGGTAATAAAACCCCAAAAGGGTTTCCCCTGATCACCATCCTAAGCAGGTCAAATGTCGGGTCAAACATTTACTTAAAAAGTCAACATAATGCTTAAAATGTCATTTATGCATAATTAGCTATCTAGAACATATATAACTTGTTTGAACATTGTTATAACTTAGAAATAAGTGTAAGAACATGTCCCAACATGTTCGACCCGACTATTTCCTGTTTAGACCCGGTTCGGAACCGAAAGTCACATAGTTTGACTTTCACGTTGACTTTCAGTTCTGACCCGTTTGAGCATATTTTAGAAATGCCTCAGAGCCTTAATTGGATTAGGATACATGTTAGAACGACCCTCTGTGATCATACACCTTGGTTCACTAGTTATCCAATTAATATGCATATTTCCGTTAATTGCTCATACGTTGACCGTTATGCCCTTATTACCTTAAATCATGATTTATGAAAATGTAAAAGTGTAGAAACCTTAGTTACTGATATATAAACTTGTATGCAAAGTTTGACATCAGTTTGACTTGTAGATTAAGAGTTATGCTCATTGTCGCTAAATTAAAACTTTATGTTAACAAAATGGCGTAATTAGCATATAGCATAGTTAAACATACTTGTTGATATCAAATCTTTTACCCACTGATGTTATATATTATTTTGTGATTTTTAAAGATTTTTAATTAATTTTAGGCCGAGCATAACTAGTAGTCGTAGGCTTAATCCGGTAATTGTCGGTTTTGCCCTTACGGGCCATAAAATGAGTTTTACTTATCTAAACGACTCCAAACCTTTTTCTACTGATCACATATGTTAAATAAATTATTTTAAGCCTTCTGGAAATATAAAAATATCAGATTTAAGTATAGAACCCGGAAATGGCCTTTAATCGCCATAATTAGCGTTTTTAACGCATAGTATGTCTTAGAATCATATTGGACATACTCGGGTTGATACCTACTGATATATGAGGAAAATTATGATATTTTAATAGTAAGCAAAGGTTGATTAACTCAGACTTCGTTTTTGAGCTTTTCGGCTTATGTGAAATTACCAAAATACCCCTACGGGGCATAGTTTGGTTAAAGATGATAAATTTCACATATATGCTTTAGTCTACTGTTATAACTCATCAAATAGAGTATGTTTTCTGTTTACATCAGACCTGTAACTCAGTTAAACATCTAAGCGCTTTTACAAACTTTAAAATGACCAAACTACCCCTACGGGGCATAGTTTGTGTTTAAATTAGTTCGGGGCATAACGAAAGACATCCTACTGATGTCACAACAAATTTGAAGCATATTAACTTAGGAAACCTGTATATGGCTCTTACGGATACCCGTTACGCTTATTTCGCGTTCGGTTCGGTTTATGTAACAAGTTTACATAAATTAGCCGAAACGGGTCAAACCTTATCGGTTTTATCTCAAAATCCAGAATGTGAATAATAAACCCATATTAAACAAGTCTTCAAACTTGTCGGGTCTAAGTCACATTCTATCCGGTCTTCGCTTAATCGTGCGTATGAACCGTATCTTTGAAACTAGCCGGTCTAAGCTTAAGCTTAATTAAAGACCCGTTAGGATTCTAATAGGTTATTAAAAACCTTCGTTCCAGATTAGGAGCCCAGTAAAAGCTATCTGTACTTGCTGATTTGATAAACGGCTGGGATTGAATTTATATTTAGCTCAGGTAAATACTTTTAACTTATTTTCCCTATACGGGCTTGGGTTACGGTACATAGCGTACCGCTTGTTCGGGCATCAAATCTCCACGCTTAGTGGGTAGTTGAATAATTTGATCGGCTCGTTTTAAACAGATGTGTTTACTTTACAGCCTTTGGGGGGTTAATGACCATGTCCCGGATATCCTCGGCATTATCTTACGAGATGGCCACGACCTGAGCACGGGGTGTAGGCGTACACCTGTCGGTGTATAACTCATTATTGTGGTGTGTCTATTGATCTTTAACCCGGATACGTTCCGGGCTACTGAACGCATAAGTAACATGTAATTCGTTCACAAGATTATAATATTAAATAATTCTCCTAAGTTAAAAAGATTAATTTTGCCTCTGTGCATTTTAATCAATGTGTCAAGATATTTTGTGCCACGTGCATTCAAAACAATTTACAAACTCTTTTTCCAAAATGAGTCAGTTGAATGTATTTACCAGTGTAAACTGACGTATTTTCCAAAAAGGCTAAATGCAGGTACTATACGAAATTGGCTGGATATGTCTCCTTAGCATCAATAGAAGTCTCGCAAGCTTAAGATGCCTAAAAGTCTGTTGAACTATTGTTTCCATTTTATGTTCGATCCTTCTGTGGATAAACTTCCGGATATTGTGACAGTTAATATTACAATAATAAATTCGGTTATATTATATTTTCAATTGCTTCCGCTGTGCTTAATAATATTGTGTTGTTTGACTATTATGTTGCCAACCATGACGTCACGATACTCCCCACCGGGCCCACCGGTGACACTCGAATTCGGGGTGTGACAGTATATCCATTAAATGTCAACATATACACGTGTGATTTAGTTTACGAAGATTTTTCAATGCCGAGAACCTCGATCAGAGAGTAAAAAAGGCGTAAGGTTCACAATGGTGTAAAATTAAAATGGGATATACCGGGCTAGCATTCGAGTTACAGGAACAAGGGCCAAACCAACCACCCAAGAATGGAATCGTCGAGCGAAAACACTTGACAACCTCTTAGAAGCAGCTTTTCTTGCCACCAGACCTTTCTCCATCAATTAGGAATCTGATGCCGTCACTAAACACATTCCTTAAATTGTAGCCTTTTGTGGAGTGTTTTTTTTTGTGTCCAATCCGCGTATATATCCTCATTGCCCTTGATTTTCTTGACTGTATATCTCTTAAATGTCAACATATACACGTGTGATTTAGTTTACGAAGATTTTTCAATGCCGAGAACCTCGATCAGAGAGTAAAAAAGGCGTAAGGTTCACAATGGTGTAAAATTAAAATGGGATATACCGGGCTAGGATTCAAGTTACAGGAACAAGGGCCAAACCAATCACCCAAGAATGGAATCGTCGAGCGAAAACACTTAACAAAATCCTAGAAGCAGCTTTTCTTGCCACCAGACCTTTCTCCATCAATTAGGAATCTGATGTCGTCACTAAACATATTCCTTAAATTGTAGCCATTTGTTGAGTGTTTTTTTTTGTTGTCTAATCCGCATTTATATCACCATTGCCCTTGATTTTCTTGACTGTATATCTCTTAAATGTCAACATATACACGTGTGATTTAGTTTACAAAGATTTTTCAATGCCGAGAACCTCGATCAAAGAGTAAAAAAGGCGTAAGGTTCACAATAGTGTAAAATTAAAATGGGATATACCGGGCTAGGATTCGATTTACAGGAACAAGGGCCAAACCAACCACCCAAGAATGGAATCGTCGAGCGAAAACACTTGATAACCTCCTAGAAGCAGCTTCTCCTGCCACCAGACCTTTCTCCATCAATTAGGAATCTGATGCCGTCACTAATCACATTCCTTAAATTGTAGCCATTTGTTGAGTGTTTTTTTTTTGTGTCTAATCCGCATATATATTACCATTGCCCTTGATTTTTTGACTGTATTTTTCTTAAATGTCAACATATACACGTGTTATTTAGTTTACGAAGATTTTTCAATGCCGAGAACCTCGATCAGAGAGTAAAAAAGGCATAAAGTTCACAATGGTGTAAAATTAAAATGGGATATAACGGCCTAGGATTCGAGTTACAGGAACAAGGGCCAAACCAACCACCCAAGAATGGATCATCGAGCAAAAACACTTGACAACCTCCTAGAAGCAGCTTTTCTTGCCACCAGACCTTTCTCCATCAGTTAGGAATCTGATGCCGTCACTAAACACATTCCTTAAATTGTAGCCATTTGTTGAGTGTTTTTTTTTTTTTGTGTCTAATCCGCGTATATATCACCATTGCACTTGATTTTCTTAACTGTATATCTCTTAAATGTCAACATATACACGTGTGATTTCGTTTACGAAGATTTTTCAATGCCGAGAACCTCGATCAGAGAGTAAAAAAGGCGTAAGGTTCACAATGGTGTAAAATTAAAATGGGATATACCGGGCAAGGATTCGAGTTACAGGAACAAGGGCCAAACCAAACACGCAAGAATGGAATCGTCGAGCGAAAACACTTGTCGACCTCCTAGAAGCAGCTTTTCTTGCCACCAGACCTTTCTCCATCAATTAGGAATCTGATGCCGTCACTAAACACATTCCTTAAATTGTAGCAATTTGTTGAGTGTTTTTTTTTTGTGTCCAATCCGCATATATATCACCATTGCCCTTGACTTACTTGACTGTATATCTCTTAAATGTCAACATATACTCGTGTGATTTAGTTTACGAAAATTTTTCAATGCCGAGAACCTCGATCAGAGAGTAAAAAAGGCGTAAGGTTCACAATGGTGTAAAATTAAAATGGGATATACCCGGCTAGGATTCGAGTTACAGGAACAAGGGCCAAACCAACCACCCAAGAATGGAATCGTCGAGCGAAAACACTTGACAACCTCCTAGAAGCAGCTTTTCTTGCCACCAGACCTTTCTCCATCAATAAGTAATCTGATGCCGTCACTAAACACATTCCTTAAATTGTAGCCATTTGTTGAGTGTTTTTTTTTTGTGTCTAATCCGCATATATATCACCATTTCCCTTGATTTTCTTGACTGTATATCCCTTAAATGTCAACATATAGACGTGTGATTTAGTTTACGAAGATTTTTCAACGCCGAGAACCTCGATTAGAGAGTAAAAATGGCGTAAGTATCACAATGGTGTAAAATTAAAATGGGATATACCGGGCTAGGATTCGAGTTACAGGAACAAGGGCCAAACCAACCACCCAAGAATGGAATCGTCGAACGAAAACACTTGACAACCTCCTAGAAGCAGCTTTTCTTGCCACCAGACCTTTCTCCATAAATTATGAATCTGATGCCGTCACTAAACACATTCCTTAAATTGTAGCCTTTTGTAGAGTGTTTTTTTTTGTGTCCAATCCGCATATATATCCCAACCGCCCTTGATTTTCTTAACTGTATATCCCTTAAATGTCAACATATACACATGTGATTTAGTTTACGAAGATTTTTCAATGCCGGGAACCTCGATCAGAGAGTAAAAAAGGCGTAAGGTTCACAATGGTGTAAAATTAAAATGGGATATACCGGGCTAAGATTCGAGTTACAGGAACAAGGGCCAAACCAACCACCCAAGAATGGAATCGTCGAGCGAAAACACTTGACAACCTCCTAAAAGGAGCTTTTCTTGCCACCAGACCTTTCTCCATCAATTAGGAATCTGATGCCGTCACTAAACACATGCCTTAAAATGTAGCCATTTGTTGAGTGTTTTTTTTTTGTGTCTAATACGCATATATATCACCATTGCCGTTGATTTTCTTGACTGTATATCTCTTAAATGTCAACATATACACGTGTGATTTAGTTTACGATGATTTTTCAATGCCGAGAACCTCGATCAGAGAGTAAAAAAGGTGTAAGGTTCACAATGGTGTAAAATTAAAATGGGATATACCGGGCTAGGATTCGAGTTACAGGAACAAGGGCCAAACCAACCACCCAAGTATGGAATCGTCGAGCGAAAACACTTGACAACCTACTAGAAGCAGCTTTTCTTGCCACCAGACCTTTATCCATCAATTAGGAATCTGATGCCGTCACTAAACACATTCCTTAAATTGTAGCCATTTGTTGAGTGTTTTTTTTTGTGTCTAATCCGCATATATATCACCATTGCCCTTGATTTACTTGACTGTATATCTCTTAAATGTCAACATATACTCGTGTGATTTAGTTTACGAAAATTTTTCAATGCCGAGAACCTCGATCAGAGAGTAAAAAAGGCGTAAGGTTCACAATGGTGTAAAATTAAAATGGGATATACCCGGCTAGGATTCGAGTTACAGGAACAAGGGCCAAACCAACCACCCAAGAATGGAATCGTCGAGCGAAAACCATTGACAACCTCCTAGAAGCAGCTTTTCTTGCCACCAGACCTTTCTCCATCAATAAGTAATCTGATGCCGTCACTAAACACATTCCTTAAATTGTAGCCATTTGTTGAGTGTTTTTTTTTTGTGTCTAATCCGCATATATATCACCATTTCCCTTGATTTTCTTGACTGTATATCCCTTAAATGTCAACATATAGACGTGTGATTTAGTTTACGAAGATTTTTCAATGCCGAGAACCTCGATTAGAGAGTAAAAATGGCGTAAGGTTCACAATGGTGTAAAATTAAAATGGGATATACCGGGCTAGGATTCGAGTTACAGGAACAAGGGCCAAACCAACCACCCAAGAATGGAATCGTCGAACGAAAACACTTGACAACCTCCTAGAAGCAGCTTTTCTTGCCACCAGACCTTTCTCCATAAATTAGGAATCTGATGCCGTCACTAAACACATTCCTTAAATTGTAGCCTTTTGTAGAGTGTTTTTTTTTGTGTCCAATCCGCATATATATCCCAACCGCCCTTGATTTTCTTAACTGTATATCCCTTAAATGTCAACATATACACATGTGATTTAGTTTACGAAGATTTTTCAATGCCGGGAACCTCGATCAGAGAGTAAAAAAGGTGTAAGGTTCACAATGGTGTAAAATTAAAATGGGATATACCGGGCTAAGATTCGAGTTACAGGAACAAGGGCCAAACCAACCACCCAAGAATGGAATCGTCGAGCGAAAACACTTAACAGAATCCTAGTAGCAGCTTTTCTTACCACCAGACCATTCTCCATCAATTAGGAATCTGATGTCGTCACTAAACATATTCCTTAAATTGTAGCCATTTGTTGAGTTTTTTTTTTTGTTGTCCAACCCGCATTTATATCACCATTGCCCTTGATTTTCTTGACTGTATATCTCTTAAATGTCAACATATACATGTGTGATTTAGTTTACAAAGATTTTTCAATGCCGAGAACCTCGATCAAAGAGTAAAAAAGGCGTAAGGTTCACAATGGTGTAAAATTAAAATGGGATATACCGGGCTAGGATTCGAGTTACAGGAACAAGGGCCAAACCAACCACCCAAGAATGGAATCGTCGAGCGAAAACACTTGATAACCTCCTAGAAGCAGCTTTTCTTGCCACCAGACCTTTCTCCATCAATTAGGAATCTGATGCCGTCACTAATCACATTCCTTAAATTGTAGCCATTTGTTGAGTGTTTTTTTTGTGTCTAACCGCATATATATCACCATTGCCCTTATTTTCTTGACTGTATATCTCTTAAATGTCAACATATACACGTGTGATTTAGTTTACGAAGATTTTTCAATGCCGAGAACCTCGATCAGAGAGTAAAAAAGGCATAAGTTTCACGATGGTGTAAAATTAAAATGGGATATACCGGCCTAGGATTCGAGTTACAGGAACAAGGGCCATACGAACCACCCAAGAATGGAATCATCGAGCAAAAACACTTGACAACCTCCTAGAAGCAGCTTTTCTTGCCACCAGACCTTTCTCCATCAATTAGGAATCTGATGCCGTCACTAAACACATTCCTTAAAATGTAGCCATTTGTTTAGTGTTTTTTTTTTGTGTCTAATCCGCATATATATCACCATTGCCCTTGATTTTCTTGACTGTATATCTCCTAAATGTCAACATATACACGTGTGATTTAGTTTACGAAGATTTTTCAATGCAGAGAACCTCGATCAGAGAGTAAAAAAGGCTTAAGGTTCACAATGGTGTAAAATTAAAATGGGATATACCGGGCTAGGATTCGAGTTACAGGAACAAGGGCCAAACCAACCACCCAAGAATGGAATCGTCGAGCGAAAACACTTGACAACCTCCTAAAAGCAGCTTTTCTTGCCACCAGACATTTCTCCATCAATTAGGAATCTGATGCCGTCACTAAACACATTCCTTAAATTGTAGCCATTTGTTGAGTGTTTTTTTTTGTGTCTAATCCGCATATATATCACCATTGCCCTTGATTTTCTTGACTGTCTATCTCTTAAATGTCAACATATACACGTGTGATTTAGTTTACGAAGATTTTTCAACGCCGAGAACCTCGATCAGAGAGTAAAAAAGGCGTAAGCTTCACAATGGTGTAAAATTAAAATGGGATATACCGGGATAGGATTCGAGTTACAGGAACAAGGGCCAAACCAACCACCCAAGAATGGAATCGTCGAGCGAAAACACTTGACAACCTCCTAGAAGGAGCTTTTCTTGCCACCAGACCTTTCTCCATCAATTAGGAATCTGATGCCGTCACTAAACACATTCCTTAAAATTTAGCCATTTGTTGAGTGTTTTTTTTTGTCTAATACGCATATATATCACCATTGCCGTTGATTTTCTTGACTGAATATCTCTTAAATGTCAACATATACACGTGTGATTTAGTTTACGAAGATTTTTCAATGCCGAGAACCTCGATCAGAGAGTAAAAAAGGTATAAGGTTCACAATGGTGTAAAATTAAAATGGGATATACCGGGCTAGGATTCGAGTTACAGGAACAAGGGCCAAACCAACCACCCAAGAATGGAATCGTCGAGCGAAAACACTTGACAACCTACTAGAAGCAGCTTTTCTTGCCACCAGACCTTTATCCATCAATTAGGAATCTGATGCCGTCACTAAACACATTCCTTAAATTGTAGCCATTTGTTGAGTGTTTTTTTTTTGGTTTCTAATCCGCATATATATCACCATTGCCCTTGATTTACTTGACTGTATATCTCTTAAATGTCAACATATACTCATGTGATTTAGTTTACGAAAATTTTTCAATGCCGAGAACCTCGATCAGAGAGTAAAAAAGGCGTAAGGTTCACAATGGTGTAAAATTAAAATGGGATATACCCGGCTAGGATTCGAGTTACAGGAACAAGGGCCAAACCAACCACCCAAGAATGGAATCGTCGAGCGAAAACCATTGACAACCTCCTAGAAGCAGCTTTTCTTGCCACCAGACCTTTCTCCATCAATAAGTAATCTGATGCCGTCACTAAACACATTCCTTAAATTGTAGCCATTTGTTGAGTGTTTTTTTTTTGTGTCTAATCCGCATATATATCACCATTTCCCTTGATTTTCTTGACTGTATATCCCTTAAATGTCAACATATAGACGTGTGATTTAGTTTACGAAGATTTTTCAATGCCGAGAACCTCGATTAGAGAGTAAAAATGGCGTAAGGTTCACAATGGTGTAAAAATAAAATGGGATATACCGGGCTAGGATTCGAGTTACAGGAACAAGGGCCAAACCAACCACCCAAGAATGGAATCGTCGAACGAAAACACTTGACAACCTCCTAGAAGCAGCTTTTCTTGCCACCAGACCTTTCTCCATAAATTAGGAATCTGATGCCGTCACTAAACACATTCCTTAAATTGTAGCCTTTTGTAGAGTGTTTTTTTTTGTGTCCAATCCGCATATATATCCCAACCGCCCTTGATTTTCTTAACTGTATATCCCTTAAATGTCAACATATACACATGTGATTTAGTTTACGAAGATTTTTCAATGCCGGGAACCTCGATCAGAGAGTAAAAAAGGTGTAAGGTTCACAATGGTGTAAAATTAAAATGGGATATACCGGGCTAAGATTCGAGTTACAGGAACAAGGGCCAAACCAACCACCCAAGAATGGAATCGTCGAGCGAAAACACTTAACAGAATCCTAGTAGCAGCTTTTCTTACCACCAGACCATTCTCCATCAATTAGGAATCTGATGTCGTCACTAAACATATTCCTTAAATTGTAGCCATTTGTTGAGTTTTTTTTTTGTTGTCCAACCCGCATTTATATCACCATTGCCCTTGATTTTCTTGACTGTATATCTCTTAAATGTCAACATATACATGTGTGATTTAGTTTACAAAGATTTTTCAATGCCGAGAACCTCGATCAAAGAGTAAAAAAGGCGTAAGGTTCACAATGGTGTAAAATTAAAATGGGATATACCGGGCTAGGATTCGAGTTACAGGAACAAGGGCCAAACCAACCACCCAAGAATGGAATCGTCGAGCGAAAACACTTGATAACCTCCTAGAAGCAGCTTTTCTTGCCACCAGACCTTTCTCCATCAATTAGGAATCTGATGCCGTCACTAATCACATTCCTTAAATTGTAGCCATTTGTTGAGTGTTTTTTTTGTGTCTAACCGCATATATATCACCATTGCCCTTATTTTCTTGACTGTATATCTCTTAAATGTCAACATATACACGTGTGATTTAGTTTACGAAGATTTTTCAATGCCGAGAACCTCGATCAGAGAGTAAAAAAGGCATAAGTTTCACGATGGTGTAAAATTAAAATGGGATATACCGGCCTAGGATTCGAGTTACAGGAACAAGGGCCATACGAACCACCCAAGAATGGAATCATCGAGCAAAAACACTTGACAACCTCCTAGAAGCAGCTTTTCTTGCCACCAGACCTTTCTCCATCAATTAGGAATCTGATGCCGTCACTAAACACATTCCTTAAAATGTAGCCATTTGTTTAGTGTTTTTTTTTTGTGTCTAATCCGCATATATATCACCATTGCCCTTGATTTTCTTGACTGTATATCTCCTAAATGTCAACATATACACGTGTGATTTAGTTTACGAAGATTTTTCAATGCAGAGAACCTCGATCAGAGAGTAAAAAAGGCTTAAGGTTCACAATGGTGTAAAATTAAAATGGGATATACCGGGCTAGGATTCGAGTTACAGGAACAAGGGCCAAACCAACCACCCAAGAATGGAATCGTCGAGCGAAAACACTTGACAACCTCCTAAAAGCAGCTTTTCTTGCCACCAGACATTTCTCCATCAATTAGGAATCTGATGCCGTCACTAAACACATTCCTTAAATTGTAGCCATTTGTTGAGTGTTTTTTTTTTTGTGTCTAATCCGCATATATATCACCATTGCCCTTGATTTTCTTGACTGTCTATCTCTTAAATGTCAACATATACACGTGTGATTTAGTTTACGAAGATTTTTCAACGCCGAGAACCTCGATCAGAGAGTAAAAAAGGCGTAAGCTTCACAATGGTGTAAAATTAAAATGGGATATACCGGGATAGGATTCGAGTTACAGGAACAAGGGCCAAACCAACCACCCAAGAATGGAATCGTCGAGGGAAAACACTTGACAACCTCCTAGAAGGAGCTTTTCTTGCCACCAGACCTTTCTCCATCAATTAGGAATCTGATGCCGTCACTAAACACATTCCTTAAAATTTAGCCATTTGTTGAGTGTTTTTTTTTGTCTAATACGCATATATATCACCATTGCCGTTGATTTTCTTGACTGAATATCTCTTAAATGTCAACATATACACGTGTGATTTAGTTTACGAAGATTTTTCAATGCCGAGAACCTCGATCAGAGAGTAAAAAAGGTATAAGGTTCACAATGGTGTAAAATTAAAATGGGATATACCGGGCTAGGATTCGAGTTACAGGAACAAGGGCCAAACCAACCACCCAAGAATGGAATCGTCGAGCGAAAACACTTGACAACCTACTAGAAGCAGCTTTTCTTGCCACCAGACCTTTATCCATCAATTAGGAATCTGATGCCGTCACTAAACACATTCCTTAAATTGTAGCCATTTGTTGAGTGTTTTTTTTTTGGTTTCTAATCCGCATATATATCACCATTGCCCTTGATTTACTTGACTGTATATCTCTTAAATGTCAACATATACTCATGTGATTTAGTTTACGAAAATTTTTCAATGCCGAGAACCTCGATCAGAGAGTAAAAAAGGCGTAAGGTTCACAATGGTGTAAAATTAAAATGGGATATACCCGGCTAGGATTCGAGTTACAGGAACAAGGGCCAAACCAACCACCCAAGAATGGAATCGTCGAGCGAAAACACTTGACAACCTACTAGAAGCAGCTTTTCTTGCCACCAGACCTTTCTCCATCAATTAGGAATCTGATGCCGTCACTAAACACATTCCTTAAATTGTAGCCATTTGTTGAGTGTTTTTTTTTTGTGTCTAATCCGCATATATATCACCATTTCCCTTGATTTTCTTGACTGTATATCCCTTAAATGTCCACATATACACGTGTGATTTAGTTTACGAAGATTTTTCAATGCCGAGAACCTCGATCAGAAAGTAAAAAAGGCGTAGGTTCACAATGGTGTAAAATTAAAATGGGATATACCGGGCTAGGATTCGAGTTACAGGAACAAGGGCCAAACCAACCACCCAAGAATGGAATCGTCGAACGAAAACACTTGACAACCTCCTAGAAGCAGCTTTTCTTGCCACCAGACCTTTCTCCATCAATTAGGAATCTGATGTCGTCACTAAACATATTCCTTAAATTGTAGCCATTTGTTGAGTGTTTTTTTTGTTGTCTAATCCGCATTTATATCACCATTGCCCTTGATTTTCTTGACTGTATATCTCTTAAATGTCAACATATACATATGTGATTTAGTTTACAAATATTTTTCAATGCCGAGAACCTCGATCAAAGAGTAAAAAAGGCGTAAGTTTCACAATGGTGTAAAATTAAAATGGGATATACCGGGCTAGGATTCGAGTTACAGGAACAAGGGCCAAACCAACCACCCAAGAATGGAATCGTCGAGCGAAAACACTTGATAACCTCCTAGAAGCAGCTTTTCTTGCCACCAGACCTTTCTCCATCAATTAGGAATCTGATGCCGTCACTAATCACATTCCTTAAATTGTAGCCATTTGTTGAGTGTTTTTTTTGTGTCTAATCCGCATATATATCACCATTGCCCTTGATTTTCTTGACTGTATATCTCTTAAATGTCAACATATACACGTGTGATTTAGTTTACGAAGATTTTTCAATGCCGAGAACCTCGATCAGAGAGTAAAAAAGGCATAAGTTTCACGATGGTGTAAAATTAATATGGGATATACCGGCCTAGGATTCGAGTTACAGGAACAAGGGCCAAACCAACCAACCAAGAATGGAATCTTCGAGCAAACACACTTGACAACCTCCTAGAAGCAGCTTTTCTTGCCACCAGACCTTTCTCCATCAATTAGGAATCTGATGCCGTCACTAAACACATTCCTTAAAATGTAGCCATTTGTTGAGTGTTTTTTTTGTGTCTAATCCGCATATATATCACCATTGCCCTTGATTTTCTTGACTGTATATCTCTTAAATGTCAACATATACACGTGTGATTTAGTTTACGAAGATTTTTCAATGCAGAGAACCTCGATCAGAGAGTAAAAAAGGCTTAAGGTTCACAATGGTGTAAAATTAAAATGGGATATACCGGGCTAGGATTCGAGTTACAGGAACAAGGGCCAAACCAACCACCCAAGAATGGAATCGTCGAGCGAAAACACTTGACAACCTCCTAAAAGCAGCTTTTCTTGCCACCAGACCTTTCTCCATCAATTAGGAATCTGATGCCGTCACTAAACACATTCCTTAAATTGTAGCCATTTGTTGAGTGTTTTTTTTTGTGTCTAATCCGCATATATATCACCATTGCCCTTGATTTTCTTGATTGTATATCTCTTAAATGTCAACATATACACGTGTGATTTAGTTTACGATGATTTTTCAACGCCGAGAACCTCGATCAGAGAGTAAAAAAGGCGTAAGCTTCACAATGGTGTAAAATTAAAATGGGATATACCGGGATAGGATTCGAGTTACAGGAACAAGGGCCAAACCAACCACCCAAGAATGGAATCGTCGAGCGAAAACACTTGACAACCTCCTAGAAGGAGCTTTTCTTGCCACCAGACCTTTCTCCATCAATTAGCAATCTGATGCCGTCACTAAACACATTCCTTAAAATGTAGTCATTTGTTGAGTGTTTTTTATGTGTCTAATACGCATATATATCACCATTGCCGTTGATTTTCTTGACTGTATATCTCTTAAATGTCAACATATACACGTGTGATTTAGTTTACGAAGATTTTTCAATGCCGAGAACCTCGATCAGAGAGTAAAAAAGGTGTAAGGTTCACAATGGTGTAAAATTAAAATGGGATATACCGGGGTAGGATTCGAGTTACAGGAACAAGGGCCAAACCAACCACCCAAGAATGGAATCGTCGAGCGAAAACACTTGACAACCTCCAAGTAGCAGCTTTTCTTGCCACCAGACCATTCTCCATCAATTAGGAATCTGATGTCGTCACTAAACATATTCCTTAAATTGTAGCCATTTGTTGAGTGTTTTTTTTGTGTCTAATCCACATATATATCACCATTGCCCTTGATTTTCTTGACTTTATATCTCTTAAATGTCAACATATACACGTGTGATTTAGTTTACGAAGATTTTTCAATGCCGAGAAACTCGATCAGAGAGTAAAAAAGGCATAAGTTTCACGATGGTGTAAAATTAAAATGGGATATACCGGCCTAGGATTCGAGTTACAGGAACAAGGGCCAAACCAACCACCCAAGAATGGAATCATCGAGCAAAAGCACTTGACAACCTCCTAGAAGCAGCTTTTCTTGCCACCAGACCTTTCTCCATCAATTAGGAATCTGATGCCGTCACTAAACACATTCCTTAAAATGTAGCCATTTGTTGAGTGTTTTTTTTGTGTCTAATCCGCATATATATCACCATTGCCCTTGATTTTCTTGACTGTATATCTCTTAAATGTCAACATATACACGTGTGATTTAGTTTACGAAGATTTTTCAACGCCGAGAACCTCGATCAGAGAGTAAAAAAGGTGTAAGGTTCACAATGGTGTAAAATTAAAATGGGATATACCGGGCTAGGATTCGAGTTACAGGAACAAGGGCCAAACCAACCACCCAAGAATGGAATCGTCGAGCGAAAACAATTGACAACCTACTAGAAGCAGCTTTTCTTGCCACCAGACCTTTATCCATCAATTAGGAATCTGATGCCGTCACTAAACACATTCCTTAAATTGTAGCCATTTGTTGAGTGTTTTTTTTTTTGGTATCTAATCCGCATATATATCACCATTGCCCTTGATTTACTTGACTGTATATCTCTTAAATGTCAACATATACACGTGTGATTTAGTTTACGAAGATTTTTCAATGCCGAGAACCTCGATCAGAGAGTAAAAATGGCGTAAGGTTCACAGTGGTGTAAAATTAAAATGGGATATACCGGGCTAGGATTCGAGTTACAGGAACAAGGGCCAAACCAACCACCCAAGAATGGAATCGTCGAATGAAAACACTTGACAACCTCCTAGAAGTAGCTTTTCTTGCCACCAGACCTTTCT